>LOND01005730.1:0-13735 GCA_014220965.1 Paragonimus kellicotti
CCTTACTAGCATCCCATGCAAAATAATGGAGTGCCTACTAAAGCGTGCCACCTTCAACCATTTCTTAGCAAATCATCTTTGTTCTTCTACTCAGTATGATTTCCTTTCTACTAGGTTGTGCTCAGCAAATATGCTTATTTTCATGGATATTCTGACTCAGACCAATGACCACAGCCTCATCTCAAATGATATCGTGCTTGACTTTCTCATGACCTTCGACCGTGTTCCACATGGTCTCCTGCCTGCTTGAATCCCTCCTCGATAATAGAAATCTTAGAGCTAAAACCGAATCAGATTTTTCACCTCCCTCTCTCATTCCTGCGGGAGTTCCTCAAGGGCCAGTGTTAGGCCCTCTGTCATTTTTTATCTGCATCAACGGCCTTCCGAAAAATATTTCCGGCAATGCCTTTTTCATATGCAAATGACATGAAAATATGAAATACCACTGATCCCAGTGCACTATGGGTCGATCTTGACGCAATTGATCGCTGGTCAAACGATTGAATTCACCCACCAAATAACAGCAAGGGTGTGGAGATTCTCGGCAATGCCCTCGTGATTCATAGTGCATTCGGCACAGTAGATCATGAAAATCGATCTGAAGAAAGATCTGGGCATCTGGTTGTCGTCTAACTTATCTTTCGCGTATCACCATGAGATGGCAGGCAAAAAAGGAGATTTGCTGCTCTTCAGGATGATTAAGCGCGCACTCCCATACAGACAAAAGTGCATTTCAAACGCTTCACAGGGCTCACATAAAACCGCTCCTCGAGCAAGCTTGTGCGGCCATGTATATCGGCCTGGAGAAAGACATATCAGCCGTTAAGCGTGTCCAGCGCGCGGCCACCAAACTAGTCACGGGCCTTGAGAAATATCGCATACGAGTCCCGGCGTAAAATTCTTGATCTACACTCACTTGCATTTCGACAACTTTGCGGTGATTTAATTCTCACACACCTCTTTAGAGTAGGCTTTGTTGAACACTTCATCAAAGCGAATAGTGACGGCCGGTATGGACATTATGTGAAGCTTTTCAAGCTTCGTCGTCGGACCCTCCTTTGGCAGCAGTTGTTTCCCTACAGAATTATCAACCTTTGGAACAGTCTTTCTCCTGAGGTCGTTAGCAGGTCCTTTAGAGATCGCTTTAGATCATTGCTTGGTTCTCATTAACCAAAAAACCGATTATGCTGGTGACCTTACTTTGTTCCTGGCATTTAATGTATTCCACAAGAACGGTTCCATACCCTGTTTCCAATGTTTGCCTTCCAGGTCAACAGACGCCCACTGGAAACTGAGCAAAAACCAACTGGATCCTGGAACCTTGAGTCCTCTGCCCAGAACCCGTGTATCAATCGCCGAATCACTAACAATCAATGCTCAACAAGTTCTGTAGGTTTGTCGCAGATCTAAGAAATTTTCAACCCCTAGATGATCTGTCTCTAGGTCCTGCCGGAGGGAGCGTTAATCTGGATAACCGTCTCTTAGCCAGCTGCGGTGGTAACAGCGGGTGAAAGATAGTTGGTTTGTAGGTCAGCAAATTTCGTTGAAAAAAAAACAAAAGTGGACCATATATGAACAATATACGCCGCTTGTTTAACGAGAAAGAACGTGAAAAAATGGAATCTAATTAAAGGTAAGTATTGAAACTTAAAACAATTGGTTGATAACCTTCACCACCGTGTGGGTGTCATACTGATCGTTCGTCCGAACCGTCCTAGATAACGTTATCATATTTATTGTTTTGATTAACCTAACAGTCAAACACAAAAAATGGCATGCGCTCACTCTTGAAGCTGCAGCATCCGATCGACTATTACCACTAACAACACTGAGAACAAACACATGCGGGATTGATGAGAAACTTTCATTTTAAGCGTTTGGGTTACATGGTAATTGTCATCTTCAGTTCCGTTTGTTGGAACCAGTCCAACAGAATAATACCCAGTCTGTACTCACTATCGAAAACCAATCGACAATGAAAACAAAGACTCAGCGCGTTGACCCTCGTGTATTAGTATCGACCCTGGAAAATAGAGTGTACAGAGAAAGCATGTCAAGCTGGCGACGTGTGGGGCGAGTTGTGTTTTTGGTCCCAAAACGGATATCATACTGGATAGCTTGACTAAAACAAAAGACGGTAAAGAAACAGTCAGTAAAAATGTAAAAGCGAGTACGATTGTCTAAAATAACAGCCATTATAGTCAGTGCGTGCTGAATGACAACTAAGTGGGCACGTACTCCACCAACATGGTAAATTATTTGCGTTCTGTATATCAAGTATTGACGGGCTAAAAAAACACCTCTCAGTCGTTGGCGTGCAGCTCGGGTTAATCCGTTTCCGTACAAGGTTTTGTGTGAACGCCAAGCGACCCCAATCGAGTAAGAAACAACGCAGTAGATTGAACAACATTAAATTCTGAGGGCTGTCAGTGACGGGGCGGGACACAATACCCATTTTTACACCATCCTTTATGCACTAAAGGCAGAAACCGCCATATGGCAGTTATTTGCAACCAATTCGAGGGACAACTTTCCCTGGACCAATATATAGGCGGAGACGAAGTGTCGTTCCGTAGACTAATTCAGCCGTAGAACACTGTATATCTTCCTTGAGGACGGATCTGATGCTCAGCAAAATGAGGGGTAAGCGCTCTGTCCAACTCTGTGTCGACTGCGCCATGAGCGATGCTTTCAACTGTCGGTGAAAACGTTCAAAAACTTCATTAACAGCAGGATGGTATGCGATCGTCCTCATGTGTTCGCTACCCAGCGAGCGAGTCAAGTCGCGGAAAAGAGCCGAATGGAATTGCAAACCCCGGCCAGTATTAACGCACAGCGGGACGTCAAAATTGAGGATGCACTGTTCGATGAACGTTTTGGCGACTGTCTCGGACGAAATGTCACTAGGGAGAACGATAGACAAGTCATCGTGTAAATCTGTCGATGCACGTAAACAGGAATGTTTTGCCGTGTGATGGGGGTAATGGACCAACCAGGTCAACATGGACGTGAGAAAAACGTGCGTCTGGAGTGGGAAAATTTCCAGGGAAGGTGATGGTGTGGCGATGTACCTTGCTCCTAGGCAATGAAGGCATGATTTAGTCCACCAACGCGCACCTTTGTTAATATTAGGCCAGACATCAAGCGGCGCTTAGGTTGAGCGTGGCCCGGACACCAGGATGGGACAGAGTATCAATGGAGAAAAATGGGTCGGCGAAAGAAATGGGTAGGATTGGACGTGGAGTGCCCATTGAAGTATCGCACACAATAGTGGACTCTGAAGAAGGCAAGGGAATACGGGAACACTGGAAAGGTGGGATGCAAATGGAAGGAAAGTCGGGATCTGCCATTGAATTTCGGCTATTTTTTTCAGGCTTGTGTCTTGCAGCCTGAAAACCGCGTTAGCATGTAGTTCTAAGAACGCATCATCGACCGCATTGGAGTTTCCGCCGATGTGTAAGATATCCATTGTTAATTGCGCTATAACATCGGGGTGTCGAATTTTGCGAGGGGAATAGTTGTCCTGACTAGCGTTGAGGGCGTGGAGTAAAGGCCTATGGTCCGTGTATTTGGTGGATTGAATATCAAGGTTTGCTGTTACCTTCTTCCATCTGGTTTATAGTAATTTTCCCGTATCTCAGCACCTTATTAATGAGAAACTCACTGTCTTTCTTCTCGGATAAAAAATCGGTTGCTCAGTGGGCTCAGAACTTCTAGACGTTCGTTGCTTACGGAAGCGACTATTCTAGATCCAACCCATATACGGACGTTGCAAGTAGATTAAGCGCCGCTCAAACAACCACTCGACGTCGTGGATCAGCATTCGGAACCCATTTTTTGCTTTTTCTCCGGATTTCAAATTTTACCTTGAACACAACCACATACTCGCATCTTGTTCACAGCTCAATTCGACTGGATGAAGCAGTTACTAGTAGAGGCGTCCACTACAGATGCGGCACCTGAACGTCCAGTGTAGCAAGATCAGGAATATTTCCTCTGGCGTGGGGTGTGCACCAACAACATACCTGTTAAATCGCTGCCGTCGATCTGGAGTTTTTCACTCAGTAACGCTTGCTCGACAATTCCAACAAAGCTTATTCTGGCGGTTGGGTTTACGGGACTGTCTTCCAAGTTTAAAACACGTCAGAAAAAGTGATCGAAAGAATTGGAATTCATATGGTACTGTCTTGTAAACTAACAACAAAGGTACTATCTCACCCTGAATGTGAATCAGTGGTTCAGCCGTTAGTACACGGAGGTAGGACGCTGGAGCTTTTGAGAATTCCGTATCGCAATACGTAGCATTTCAAGGTCCTCATCCGTGGGCTGGAGCGGGGAAGAAAGGTGCAGTATTTGAACTAGTGCAATGTATGTTGGTCAAGCCGAGCCTTGAAAGTTTCTAGATAGCCAACATAAACAACATGGTCTAATAGAGCATTCCAAGCCTTGCAAACGTGCAATGAGAAAAAGCTATGTCTGTATTCTAGTCCGCTGTGTTGGACCTCCAACATTGGGAGTGGCCTCTCGGTTTTGTAACATTTCACCCGCTGAGCACCAGCCGGCTTGGATGATCCTGGGATTCCGTTATGAAAAACGTTGATACAAAATTACCTTTGAGCCGACGATGGTCTAAAAAGCACATGTCTAAATATTTCCGCCATTCCTCGCACGGCCTAGTTTTCAGACCCCGGATACACAAATTATCCAACAAAAAGGCATGCAAAATGGGGCAACCGAACAGTATCAACAAATAACCACCAGTCAACGGGAAATGTGCTCATTAAAACAATGGGTTGCAGATGAGGGTGAAAACGTGTCAAGCAATAACAGGAAGTAACTTTTAACAGATATGCAGTGATAGTTGTGGATAAAGTAGGCAAACATTTCGTGCAGTTATGGTCCAAAATTTATCCTGACCGTTTACTGCACTTGGCGAAGAAAAATAAAGGTAACTTCGGGATCCGCTCTTCACACAAGCAAGTCAAAAATGCCCCAACGGATTCATTGCTCTTCATCATACCAAGCAAAAGACGACAAAACGTATTAGACGAACTTCAACAGATCCAACAATCCTTTAAAAATCACAAAGCACATTTCGGCAATTGCGGTCCCCGCATGTATTGAACTTGAAGGTCGTTCCAAAGGAAGAACGGTCTTTTTTGGGCTAGTCCTTGTTTTCGAACATTTCTGGATAGTCTATGGGAATGCGACAGCTGCGATCAATTGTGGGTGATGTTCAACTTGAAATTTCTGTAAGCATTAACTTCGAAATTCCAGGGAAGTTACCGGTAGTTCATCGAATGCAACTGAACGGCATTAATCATAAAACTGGATTACGTCGAAAAAGTGTCCAAGGTGCGAGTTTGGTGGTGTAAATATTTTTGCCATTTTTGCGAAATCAACCTATTAAAGGTGTTAGCCGACCTTCAAGTCCTAGAAATTCGATCATTACAATTGTGGAGGTGGACTACATGGTCACCTAACTCCAGAATACTCCGTTTTGTGGCGTTTTAGAAATTTTGAAGCAATGGAAGTATATCACCATACGACGTTCACATCGTACTTCAAGGTCAATACCAACACATTTAACGGTTAAACATGTATGAAAATGTTTACAGCTTCCCTATCCATTCAAAACTTGCAGTTTTTCTTTCTTTCTAGAGGACTGCCGCAGGTGCTCTTCATAACCAAGATACACGAGCGGCAATAAACGTGACGAGTTACGCTTGCCGTCTCAACTCGTACATGGAAACATTTCTTGTCTTTTCCACCCAAAACTATTCCTGGCCCCAGCAACTCAACAAAGATTTGGGGACGCACTCACGTTATTGTTCGTTGTGACGTAGTTTGGCGTTCAACTTACGATGGCCCTTTCAAAGTGATCTCACGAACGGACAAAGTTTTCACCATGGAACGTTCCGGAAAGCACGTTACTGTGAGTATTGACCGTCTCAAACCTGCCTACGTTGACACGCATCGGGAAGTTTCCCCCGAATCACTTACTCATGTTGCTGAACCACAGAACCCTGAAGCATCCATCCCTTCCACTCCCCACACATCCGACTCTTCACCCACAATTGACAGTAATGACAAAAGAGCACCTTCTCTTCGTCCGTCTACCGAACAGACTCATACAACATCATCACCCTTTCCTCATCCGTCTCCACTCCGTCCAACTACGCGTTTCGGTAGGCGTGTTATTTCACCAGCCAGTTTTCTTGGCTGACTTTCGTGCCCTTGATTCTTGCGTATCAGACAATCATCAAACATTTATCTTTCACAAATGCTTTGGAGGGGGAACACCGTACAGTTCACCTTATTTTTGTTTACAAACGATTGCTTCACTTTTGTACAACTTTTGCATCACCTTTGCATGTTGTTCAAATTGATAAAAGTGACCTTGCAATATAATACAAAATTTGTGCACACTGGCCTGCTCTCCTCTTCGTTGCGCAGTCGCTTGACGATACTACACGGATCTTTCACCCATTTTTTAGCTCCGTCGTATTACGAACATCGTCGCAGCTCCGATCGCGTTTCAGCAGTCCACGGTAACTCCGTAACATCCCTACTTCCGGATATTGGTAATTTGGAACATTGTGGTGGTCATCTTGAACACTTCCTGTGAGTCAAATCCTTTGATTACTGTAACTTGCTGGTAACCTCGTAACTATTCTGTTTCATTTGTTCATTTTTGTTGTCACCGATAGCCTGGTGAGGTACACTTGCATTTGCTTAGGGTATTCGGTAACTCGTCTTGACCACTACAAATTGGTGAGCCCGAAATGATCAAATCTTCCTCACCTTTTTTCCATCGTCATAATTCACCGAACTCGTAGTATCTTCACATTCCCGGTGTTTTGTTCTTGCCAATCATCACCAGTGTTAACGTATTCACTATCCCATTAATTTTGTGTTAAACTGTGCCTCTTCGTTACCATGTCCGACTACGACGGTTCAACCGAGCAGCTGACCGCATCTGTGCACATCAAATTGCCTGAATTTGGGATCAATAACCCTCGTCTCTGGTTTGGACAAGTTGAAGCTCTCTTTCGGACGAGGCACATTAAGTCGCAAACCATGATGTACTCCCACATAGTTCAGTCCATCCCTACCGAGATTTCGGAAGAGGTCTCGGAACTTATCGACGAAATGCCTGAAGACCAACCGTACGATAAGCCGAAAGACGCGTTACTTAACAGGGTAGGTGTTTCTGAACAGCGGAAACTGACCGAGACCATTTTCTGAATTAAATTAGGTGACCGCAGGCCATCCCAACGTCTAAGGCATATGAAGCAGCTCGTTGGAGGCAGAAGGATGGAGGACACAGTTTTCCGACAGTTGTGGATGAAAAATCTACCATCATCGACTCGCGAGATTTTGGCTACATTCAGCGGCGCTGTGCCTATAAAAGAACTTGCGGAAGCGATCGACAAAATATCGGACGTCCAACGTAACCCACAACTTGCTAATACAGTTACCAGCTGAGGGTATTCGGTGACTCGCCTTGACAACAATGATTAATGTGTCTACCTGGTGGTTATCATTAGTGATGACTAAGTCAGGCAGAGAGGGTACCTCACCAGGACGAAGCCGCGCCGGGGCGTTGACATGCTGTGTCCACACTTTCCGTCGTATCGGCGTCCATAGGGACGTCCAGAATCCACTTTCATATTTCTGGTGAGAAACTGATGTCCAGTTTATCTTGGGTACATTAATTGATCCATGTAGCTATGTGTGCGCGTTGTGTCTGAGAGTTGTCTAGGTTTCACACGAAGTTGTGTCGTCTCGGAGACGTCGGGCAAGAGGGGAGCGATACTAAGCGCCACTAGGAGCGGTCTTGGCAACGCATGCGTGGGAGCAACAGGCGTCATCCATTTTCCCATCGTCCAGTGCTGTGTGTGGAATTGCTCGGTGAGTAACAGCCAGATGGCAACATCATTTGGATTAACTACGTTGATTGAACCACTGAAACAACGTAACACAGGTTTTCTGTGAACTCGTTTATTTACTCGTTCAGAGCAACACACTCTGGTCGTACTGCAAACCATCATTCTGCATAGTTGAATAGCTGTGCTACTAAGACCATTTCAAGCGCAATTGTTTCTCATCTGACTGGCTGTAATTACTCGGTCAGTAGAAAATATTCTTTTCAATGCTAAGACATCACACAATTGGTTATCCAGACTGTGAGTTATAACGATGTATTTTTCAAAGTGTCTGTGATAAACGCTCAGGTGAGCGCTATCAATGTATATACTGTAAGTTGATGCGCACAAACGCACACCATGCGCTTAGTTACTAATTAGCACAACACATCAGTTGTGTGAATAAAGCTACAGATGAATCATAATGAAAGAAAAAATTCCAGTTTATGAAGAAAGCACCTGACTCAGGCTTCTGAAAGACAGTTCTCATAATCTCTAAGATTCTGTAAAAAGAACGCAGCTGTTACATCAATTTACACTTCACAGTGTGACCACTGATCTACTAGTCAAGGCCACACTTGAAAGAGATGACTTGAGGATGAAAAAGAGGAAAGTCGAAGATATTTGCCATTATTTGATGTAAATGACCTCGCAGAAGTGCACTGAAGAATTTGTCGGACGAAGAAAGAGAAGGAAAGCACGCACTTTTCCAGAGAAATGGGCGGACATCTGGACGGGATTTCGTTAATTGCCCAAAATCAACGGAAGTTTAGCAAATCTTGCAAATCGTCCAACCAATACAGCATTTTGAGTGTCCGCACATGGTGGAATGTTTTCTTACGTGACATATATCTTCGGAATCAGGAATGTGAAACAGAATAAGGTGATCAATGGGAATTTGAAAATTAATCGTATGACCACGTAATTTTCTGGCAAAATCATTCAGGTAAAATTTAGCAGCTCTGTGGTAGTTAATGAAATATATAGCGTTAACAAACGGGTGCTCTTATATAAGACGAAATATATATAGATTGACTAACCGCTTTTCTGGCATATGGTTACTGCCGAATTCTGAGGTCGCTTTGCTCTACAAGTCCGATATGCCGAATGTAAAGGACGTTCAACAAAGTAGAAGGATTGTCGGGTGGTCTATCGGGAGATGAAGGAACACGAATTGTGAAGCAAGGTTTTTATGCAATCATGTGAGACAAACAGGATAGGTAATTTTTGCTTGTTTTTCCAAACAGTGCCTGGTCATCGCCTAGTGATCAATAACCACACATAGCCGGTTAGCATTAAGTATGAAGTAAGAGCGCACCAGGATGGTTGGGTTATTACAAACGGGCAGATGTATATTGACACCCAAATATGTTCACTATAGATATGTTTTCTTGCTCCAGTACAAGTGTTGAACATAACTATGCACTAGATCTATCGTACTCCGATGATGAAACCAACAGCTTTGATCAGTTCGGAGGGTACATGACGTAACATTACGCAGGTACAGAGGGTTCCCCTTCAGATGTTATTGGATCCATTTTCAAAGATATCATCCTCAAGCAGGCGCGGTTTGAAAATGGACACGACGTTCGTTCGTGCCAGCAAAGTTGAAGCATATTCCTACGGGCAGCAGTTGCAAAAAAATTTGTCCCAAATGTGGGAATATTTCACTAAGGAAAATGTGCACACAGTTCTTGTCGACCGTGGTGATTGGGAATACGTGATGGTAACCAGCAGTGTACTTAGCCCAAACCCACAGCTAGCTTCTACGCAAGAGTAATAAAACAACACGCTAGCCAACAAAATCGTTTTGTAATAAGTACCTGCACAGAGTAGTTTTTCACCCGGTCAAACGACAGTAGCACACAACGTTCCGTTATGAATTACAATTACTACATCGACCGCTTCCGAGGCCATTATTGTCCGACTGCGCAACCCTGACCTCTGCTTTCAGGAGTTCGTATGGACAACCAACCTACCCTGTCCAATAACCAATCAATTCCACGATTTGGAACAGTGATTGCGTGACTGGTAACAGACCCGTCGTCCACAACCTCTGTTAACTATCTTTCTGGCTCACTCCAGTTACGGTTTTTATATTTTTTTTTAAATTGGCCTGATGATCAAACACAAAAAAATCCTGTTCACCATTTTGTCGTTCATATTGAGACATGTGCTACCTGGACACCAGCATCATTCTGGCCAGTGGTTAGGCGAAATGCAAATATAGCATAATATAGGTCAGCAAGAAACGTTTTTATCGTGCGAAGTTTGATTAGGTAATTGCGTCCTACGATAATATGTCAATAAATGTGCGCACTAATCGAACCCGGATAACTGATGGGCAAGACACGCTTCTAACCGATTTCGCGTACTTTCACGAACTGCCTTCTTCAGAACTATACAGTCTATAGGCGTAATCGCTGTTGATCGTAAATTAGAGTTGATACCTTCAATTAAATGAGGGTACTTTATACTTGTATGATTTGAGATGACTCATGTGTTCTGCATGTGGTTGTCTGTTTGACTCTGCTTACCTTCAGTTATACTGGATCATACTTTACCCGTATGATTTTGTTAGATAGTAGCCGTGAACAGCTTGGTCTAGTCCATGAAGTATGCTGGAACAAGATTACACTCTCAGGACGGAAGTAAAACGACGACGTGTCGGTAATCCGACAATCTAATGATGCATCGAACTGGTCTTAATTTATGCGGCCCGTGATAAAACTGTTGGGGGCCACAGTTAAGTTTAATACCGTGCGTGTGTGTGCGATCAACCACACGAAGGTCTGCTTGAGAGATGAAGAAGAGACGTGGTACTCTCCTGACACACCAGACACGCATGTAAGCATCATGGGATATCATGTTTCGTAGGGATCGTCTCACAGGACGAGGAGGTGGATGCATTATTTACCTAAAAGAGCAATTTTCCGCAGTTACACTTGACGAGCCTGGTCTTCATAAAATCGAGGACTCGTTGTGGTTAATGGTCTCTATAGGTCCTCGCGACCTACTCATAGGATGCATTTACCAACCACCTAATGCTAATAGCAGTGATTTGATTGACCTCGTAGAGGTGATAAATCAAGTATCAAACATGTCTTGCGAACACAAACTAATAGGTGGTGACTTCAACATGCCTAATATCTCCTGGACTTCATTCTCAGCCCCTGCAAAGCAAGCTGAATTTCTTTCATGCATTCAACTGAATGGATGGAACCAACATGTCATAACGCCCACCAGACAGAGGCATATTTTGGATCTCATATTCACCATAGGTATCTCGTCTGTAGGTATATCCGTTCTGGAACAATTCCCAGGAAGTGACCATAACATAGTCAAGTGTCAGTTTGACTTCAATACAGTTACCAAACCGACAGTTGTATTCTACCGTCCGATCAAATACATTGATTGGAGTACCTTCTTCTCCTTACTAAGATCCTTAAATTGGAATACGTTCTTTCTTACATCTGACCCAAAAGTAGCAACGGAGGAATTTATCAAACATCTCACATTTTGTATCGACGTTATGGCTCCCATAAAGTCAAAACGCGTTGATTCGTATGTACAAGGTAAAATCCTTACTGCAAAAGAGACTGACAAACTTAAAATACTTAAGTCGATGCACAGAAGAACACTAGATTTCTCCCTAGTAATGCAAATGAGCAGCATGTTTCAATACATAGAACATAAAACTCAACTGCGTTATATGAACGAAGAAAAGCTAGCGCTTGGTAGTGGGCAGAGAAGCATGAAACTAATGCAACTGATGAGACGGAGAAATTCCTTGAGGGACCCTTCTATAAAAGTTATAACTCTCCAAGATAAAACGGTTGTCGACGACCCTACTGAAATACGTTAAATCTTCAGCCCACATTTTGCTGTTGCAGCTAGCGTGGAAAACGCAGCTTTACTCGTTAATACTCCGTTTGTTGGGTCGAGCGAACCGAAGACGATCGGTTGAGAATAACGCAACGAGTAGACAAGGAGTATATTGTCGACCCGCGAGGCCAACGTAACAGCGAACAATGAACAAGACGAAACGATAGAAGGACGGAGCGACAAGCGAGCACGCGGCGAGGTCGTACGTTCGAGTGCGCGGGGTACTTGTCGGTCACCATACTCGTTCAAACAAAATGTTTAAGTACATACAAAAGTTGAAAACGACAAGAGACAGAAAAGCAGTCGTAGAAGTCAGTCTCACACTAAGCACAAGGGGGTTCGCCGA
Organism: Paragonimus kellicotti; assembly: GCA_014220965.1. Lineage (NCBI taxonomy): Eukaryota > Metazoa > Platyhelminthes > Trematoda > Plagiorchiida > Troglotrematidae > Paragonimus > Paragonimus kellicotti. The sequence goes on from LOND01005730.1 coordinate 12,160, forward strand.
AGGTATCGCTTACGTGACACGGAACATTAGCTCGAGAACATGAAGGATATCTGCCACACAGGATATAAAAGCGTATGACCCCGGACGGATGATGCGGAACCGATCTTACGCGTACAGAGCCTCTCGAGCTAGACACGTTGACACCACAGTATGTAGCTGTACGAATCCGCGTGTAAACAGTATGAAATCCACACTTGCGACGCCTCACAATTAGCTACTATTAAACCCACAATCCATCCTGGACCTGATGGTATCCCACCAGTCGCTATCAAGCAAGGGGGTGAGGATATACCGATCCTTTTACTAAATTTTGTTCACACCATCACTTTTATCAAGCACCTTCCCTCCCCAGCGGAAAAATTAAACCATTATGCCTCGCTGCAAGAGTGGTTCAAGGCAGGACGTTGAGAACTATCGCCCCAAATCAACCACACATCAATCTGTTCAAGAATGTTTGGAGGGGTAATCAAAATTGCCATTGTCGAGTTCTTAAGGTCAGAAAACCTTATAAACCTTTCGCAGCACGGTTTCCTTAGTAAGCGATCTTGCATGACATGTCAGTTGGAATTCATAAACCATATATCGATGGCCGCCGACGCAGGAAATGCAGTGATCGTCATACTCCTAGACATGCAAAAGGCTTTTGATCGTGTGCCCCATAAGCGGCTGTTGATGAAAATAGCATCTCTTGGCATACAAGACCCCTTGTACAGCTGGATTTCATCATATCTTGAAGGCCGAACCCAAACAGTCAGGATAGGAGAGCACTGCTCAACACCAAAACCAGTGACTAGTGGGGTGATTCAAGGGAGTGTTCTGGGACCATTGCTTTTCCTCATGTATATAAATGATGTATGCGATGTTATTAAACATGGCAAACCATTTCCGTTTGCTGACGAGATCAAAATCGTATACATATTTCGACAGAAGGCCAACCTCGACTTCTGTCTACAAAATATACGACAGGACTACGCATCATCGAGTTTCGTGGTGCAAAAGAATGCTCATAACGTTCTCAATTACAAATCAAACATCATCGCTTATGGTTGTCAAATAGCCAATGGGTCTGTCTCACTAGATGGTCATCATATTGACACCGCCACAACCGTTCGAGATCTAGGAATATGGTATTCAAACTCCTTCAATTTCTCCGAACAAGTACGCTTTCAGGTAGCAAAAACTAAAAGGACAATAGGCTCTATCAAACGATCATTTGGCCTACCGGATGCGAAGCTGGCTGTTTACAAGATGTGTGCTGGACTCGAGTATTGCACTTTCATTCACTGTCACCTTCGCAAGTCTGATAGGCTTGTGTTAGAAAATCTCCAACGATCATCTACCAAAAGCTTGTTGGGATATTCGTCCTCACTGACCTATAGTGAACGTTGTCAATCACTTGGTATTGATCCACTCTGGTAACGAGGACTGAAGTTAAATCTTACATCTCCGTATAAACTGACACACTCGGACGCCATCACCACAGCGTTCGCCGTTCATTTTCAAAACGGCTTCCCATATGGCCCAAGAAGCGGAGGTTCCACTTTGCCAGCTCTGTTAGCTCAGAAAAAGATACGCG
>LOND01005730.1:16171-31028 GCA_014220965.1 Paragonimus kellicotti
CCTTGGGAATGGCAGGAAATGACGCTATCATATGGCTGATTTCATCTTCGGATTACATGGAGCGGCGTGAGAAAAGGGCATCATGTCCCACTCTATCACTGGGAATCTTCAGAAGTAAATTCTATTCACTCTACTGCATTGTTTCCAACTAGATTGAGGTCGCGTGTCGTTCATACGAAACAGTATACGGAAACAGATGAACTCAAGCTGCCTGCCGATCATTGGGAGGTATACCTCTCAGCCAGTCGCAACTTGATGGTTAGAACGCCAGGTATCTATCGCGGTGCAGAAAAATACTCCGATCAATATGACAATCAACGGACTCAAAAATGATGATTACCATGTACCACAAACGCTTCGAATACAAGTTTCTCATCACTTCCCGCATGTGTTCGTTCTCCATGTTGTTCATGGCAAACGTCACTATGGAAAGGCAGCGACTAGTGTGAATGCACACTGCAATTCCAGACGTTATTCACGGCTGTAATGAGTCAGGTTGGAGCAGCTAATAATGTCGATGCATCCCGCACTCCCACAAGTTGTTCATAACTGTGTTTGGTCAGGTTGGAGCAGCTCCTGGTATGGGTGCATACTGCATTCTCAGACGTTGTTAATAGCTGTAGTGAGTCGGGTTGGAGCAGCTAGTAGTTCGGATGCTCACTGCATTCTCAGATGTTATTCATAGCTGCAGTGAGTCAGACTTGAGCAGCTCCTGGTGTGAATGCATGCTGCATTCCCATACGTTGCGCCTAGCTGTACTGAGTCAAGTTGAAACAAATAAAATTTTTGATGCACACTGCATTCTCTCACGTTGGTCATGAGTGATAAGACTAACGCACGCATGACGTCGAATAATGAGAATCAACGTGGCGGAACCCCGTTCGTTTTCAGGTCGAGTAGTTTTGATCATGACTCTATTAACAGCAAACTACTGCAAAGGCGCATCCTCGGGTCGATTTGTGTCGAACAAACCCCCGATGACGAGACTCTGTGTACTCTCCTTGTCGAAGTGGAAAGAATATTGAATGATAGACCGTCAGACGACGTTACAACTACGTAAACAAAGATGGAACCAAGCCATTTGTTTTATCGCGTCAATTTTGATAATTGTGCGAATAGCCAATTGTCCGGCTATTGTACTTTGCTTGAGTGGTGCGTGCATCACCTTTTTGGAGCTCGGCTCGTCCCCATTGTTTTGAACTTGTTGACTGCTCAGGAGAACTCTGTTGGGTATGAATGACATATATGTGATTATAGTTCATCTTTAGCCTGTTTGGCAGCAAACTGTATTTCTATTACCGAAAACGATCCGTCGATCGAAACTGTTGAGGTTGTCTAATTTATTAACTTTGATAATTTGTTCAATAGTACCGTAGCATTGTGATCCAATCTTGTTTTGACTATTTGGGATCGTTGGTTAATCGCTACGCGTTGCTCAACGTCTTCGTGGAAGATTCGTACTAACAGAAACTATTGATCATCTGTTTGCAAACATCGAAACAAAACAACTAGTCGTCCATATCGCCACCGCCAAACTTGGACAGCTTTTAATATTATGCACCTCAAACGTCCAGTTTTACTTCAATGGAAAACCCTATAGACAGTGTGATGGCGTAGCAGTGTGCTTTCAGTTAGTTCCGCCGCTCGCAGACATGGTCACGGCCAAACTAAGGACCAATAAACTACGTCACGTCGAACATTTATTTCTACACAGAGGCTACGTATGCGATATATTTTGCTTAATAGGTGCCAAAGATTGCGCATGGTTTCTATTGGCTGAAGTCGGTCGCGCGCACCTCAGCATCGCATCCATCTTCGAATTACAGATGAACAGCAAAATGTTATTTTTAGATGTTGCTATGCATCGTGAAACCGATGGATCAATTCAGAGACACCTCATAGTGAGCAAACGTGGACTGGTCAGTGCCCGTGCTCCCACAGCTTTGTTCCGTGAAAGTATAGACGGATGTTGTTCAGACGGAGAATTGAAAAATCGCTTTCATTACTGTACCATACATGAGTGAAGCTACCAGCCAGATTACCATCCGCCGAGTTATAAACGCAGCCGAAGATGCCTATCTTGCATTGGGTTCAACTTGTTGTTCAACACTTGTTCGGTGCTGGTTTCACGCCTCAAAGCTAGCTTGCCTGGGTATCGTCGTCCATCTGCCTTTATTATTTCACTTGTTGCCAAGCCTGTTACGTCGGAAGCATCACAAGGCAACAACCCGGAAAGATTCGTGAATACCACCCGGAGTGGCTTCGGAACATTTTGGGAGGACCGGTTTCCAGTACAATCGGTTCTCATTTGGTTTTCGTTGGTCATCAAATTGATCGGGAAAGAGCCTTTCGAACCATCTACAAGGTTTGCCAAGCCCACTCCAGATTTGTCAGAAAACTACTGCTATCTATAACCGAGGCTATTGACATCAGACTCCACAACCCATGTTTATGCCCGAAATTAGTTCGTGAAAACATTACTTCTCACGTGTTCGGCTATTCCACAGCCACTTGAGACCCAAACAGGCGTGGGCCACTTGACACTGACGAATGTATGTCTCATGGCAGGCACGAGTGCAGTGTCACACATTCACTAACACTCCCATCCACTTCCAGAAGGCTGTTATCCGCCTCACGTGTATGAATATAATAACCACCTGACTTGCCCTAGTTTTTCATATCCAAAACGCGCGCCCACTATGTATTTGTGATAGCGCAGTGAGAATAACTGAAACAGCCGTCCGCATCACCGACCTTTTAAACGTTGTCCGTCTTAGTGAATACGCCAGCCATGAATGGACATACTCCTTACCCTGTCTCTGAGATAACCTGGTGGTAAGACTTGCTCTTACTTTTGGCCCGTGCCAAGTCTTTAGAGGTGTACTATTCGGGGGTCTTCAAGGTGGAACCGACGGAATTGCACATTATTCCACCGCCGTGAATCTTCCGGAAACCGCATTTCACTGCTGATTTTTCTGCACCGGGTATTAAAGACCTTCCACGCAAGGCTGCTTTATATAGTGCAGTGGGTCCATGACCTTGAAAAACGCAGAATCCTGACAGCATCCTTCAATAGGATGTTTATACAGACGCCGCAGCCCATACTTCCCATAGTGCACGGAAAAAATCCGCAATCGCGCACGGTCTCAAAACGGGCGGCCGTCACTTTTCCACTGGCTATTGCGAGGGCTTGAATGAATTCATTCAAATTCAGCCGGTCGCTGTTCGGTCAGTCAAAATTCGGGAGGAACTCATCACGATACCTCGAATGTGTTCGTCCGTACACGTTACTTAACCACTTTGACGAACCTGTCATCCACGCAATCAGGTCAACTACCTGTCTTATATTTCGTACTGAGGACGCAACACGTCCCGACATTGAGCCTGTACTGGATGAAACTTCAACGATCAATATGAATTAAAAAAGCAGCCATGTCAATCCGGTAAGGCCCGGTTAAACGCCTGGCATGGAACGTCCGACATGAACAATGGTTCCAATTCTGTCAGCAACGTCACTGTCGGTGCCACCAACACATTACTTTGCCTACTACTTCGCGCGGCTCCAGACCACGAAAACCTTCGCAAAATCCACTGAGTTTTCACCACACACGTCTACCTGACTCGTCATGAAGAACGACCGATCATTACTGCACACGCTCTGCCTAGACGCCGCCCTACGTGTTACACAATAAGCAGTCCGCTGTTGAGCACTTTCGACTTCACAGCTTGTACGGCTTCGTTCAGGAGACGAATTACAAGTTAACGACCACTCTCACACCAACCTACCTCTCCATCGTAACATGCAAACTCTTACTATCTCAGCCGGAGATTGGCAATAGTCGAAGTTATCTATATCGCCCTTTGCGGTCTTTGATGTGTCATAATACTCCGTCTCGCTGTCTTGTTACCCACTTAACTCCAGTATATTGTTATTTAATTATCATGTATATTTTTAGTAGCATTATTATCTTTGATCATGAATAACTTATGCGTCATTGCTACCAGACAGTCAAATATACTAACACCCCATGGATGACAACGGAGCGTTTATTTGAAGGCACTATCCCAAGGCATCTATTACCGAATAAGCTTTCTTCTTTCCAGAATGCCTTCTTTCCTAGCCGATCACGCATTGCAGCTATGCTTATTTTTATTGACAAACTGAAGGAAGCAAAAGACAACAATATAGTCTCGGAAGAGATCTTCTTCGATTTCGCTTAGGCTTTCGGCCGTGTGCCACATTTCCTCCTGTAACACAACTTGGAAGTGTTTATCATTCAAGCGGGGGCCCTTCGCTGAAACGTCTCTTTTCCCTCGAGCCAGATCAAACCTTTTGTCTTTTCTTGATGTCTGGAGAGGTACTCAGGGGTTTGTGATTTGTCCTGTATTACTTTCCAATAATGTCAACGAACCTCCAGTCAATAACCTCAGTAATGCACTTCTTTACGAGAATGGACTAAAGTCCGCAAGGCCAGCGATTCCCACGCGATTCAAACTTGGCTTCACGCAATAAAGCGTTCATAATAGTGTTTCGGCACCGCTCAAAGTAAAATAAGCGTCCACATATGTCAGTTGGTGTGGATTCCAACAGGGTTATCATGATTAGAATCATGCCCAGCAAAGCAGTCTCACGGAATTTCATTTGAACGAAGATCTGGTATTTCGATGCTGTTCGAAAAGTCTTTGTGCTAATCATCACGATATGGCTACGGAAAACTTACTTGCAAATTCCAGAGGGATTAGGCGCTGTTTCAGCTGCGTGCACAAAAACATTCCAGGTATTTGAAAGGCTTCTGTCAGGCAACCCATTGAGTGTGTCAGGTGCCAAGGCATCCGCTTGCGTTGCGTGTTTTACGGCTGTTATGTGTCCCGTGCAACGTAGGTGACCAGATTTTCCGCCCATACTCATCCAGTCCTCGTTGTCCTCCCTTCACCTCGCACTGGAAATCTTCCCGGTAGTAATTGCGAGCCTCCCTTGCAAAGACTGACACGACCATTCAAGTTACGCGCGCGACAACACATTTCCCCCAAGAACGTTACTATCGATGTATTATTATATATTGACATCGTTTACTTGTGGAAACTTGTACTCGCGTAGCTTCTACATCTTACTTCTCATTGCTGAACCTTCATTTATCTGTACCCTGGCTTCATTCACGCTTGACCGCTTTGCTATTACGCAGCAGTTGCATTTGATCTCATTCACGTGAGCCGTTAATCTGGAAACTTGTGTATTTGGTGGATTCAATATCGAGGTTTGTTATTGCCTTCGTGCATCTAGTTTATACTGATTTTCTTGTACCTCAGCACTTTATTAATAAGCCATTCACGAAACAATTTTCTGGGAATTCCAGTCTCTGGCGCTTCCGCACGTAGCCAGACTTTATCACCTGGTTGTAGGGGGCTCCCATATGCCTTCTTATCATAATAATCCTTCTGTCTCCGTTGGGCCGTTCGCAGATGTTCACGTGCTAACGTGTATGCTTTCATCAATCTGTCACGTAACTGAATGCAGTAATCCGAAGTTAACAGGTTGTCTGGCGGCAACCTAGGAACCAGCAAATCAGATGGCAGCCGCATTTCCCTTCCTGTCAACAGATAATGTGGTGACTGTGCTGTAGAAGAATGGACACTAGCACGGTATGCAAGCAGGCAATGAGAAACGGCTTCGTCCCACGACCTGGTGTTTTCTGAATTTACGAACGCCTTTAGGAGCGATTTTAGCGTGCGATTGACGCGTTCCACAGCACCATTACCCTGTGGGTGATAAGCACTCGTCTTCGTTTTCCTTATGCCTAATATTCTACACAATTCATGCATCAACGCACTCTCGAAATTTGATCCTCGGTCAGAATGTAACTGATTCGGGGCACCCCAGCGCGAGATCCAGTGATCAAAGATGTATTTGGCGGTTGTTGCGCCGTCCACTCTTGGTACTGGCACGGCTTCGCACCATTTGGTGAAATGATCTACCATCACTAGGATGTATCTATTTCCTCGGCTAGTCTCCGGTAGTGGTCCAACAATATCAACTTCTACTATCTCATTCGGGTATCCTGTCAGCATACTCTGTAACGGTGCACACTGTTGTCTCTTAGGGCTTTTAATTTGCGCACACAGACTACAATTACTGCACACATTCCTGACGTCCCTTCGTTGATGAGGCCACCAGAAACGCTGCCTCGCGGCTGCTTCCAATTTGTTCTGGCCCGCATGTCCCAAATTCTCATGGAGTTCCTCTAATACCATGCGAACCGCTGATTCGGGGACTACAATCAGGGCATCATATTCGGGGCCGTATTGGTAGTAAAGAACATCATCGGCAATATAGAGATGACACCGCAACGATCCACAAGCAGCGCGTTTTCCAACTACATCCCCCGTTCTCTTGGGTGTTCGACGGGAACAACCTTCTTTATTCATTTGTATATGACGTGCAGGTCAGCATCGCTGCCTTGGGTGGTTTCCCACCGATTACCCTCCTCCGGTCTGACGGTGATCATCATAGAGTAACCAGTCGAACATGACGGGCAATCTCCGTGACCGCGATTCGGTCTTCTAGACAACGCATCAGCATTTCGGTGTCGTAGCCCAGGCCTGTGTTCGCATTCAAAGTCATACTCTTGTAAAAATTCTTGCCAACGGGCAACTTGTCCCTCCGGATCTTTGAAATTTCTTCAACCACTGAAGAGATGAGTGATCCGTTCGAACCAAGAAACGTCTTCCAAGGAGATAATGACGGAAGTGTTTGATGAAGTGCACCAAGGCAAGCATCTCCTTCCTGGTAGTACAATAATTTCTTTCACTTTTGTTGAGACTTCTGTTTCCATGAGCAATGAAATGCTCTACATCGTTATTGTCTATTCGGGGCAGTATAGCTCTTATGGCAGCTTCACTAGCGTCAGTGTCTAAGATAAACATTTTCGCGCCTGCCTTGGTATCCGGAAGCGCTAGAATAGGGGCAGTGCACAACGCATCTTTTAGCTGGTCAAACGACTGTTGGCACTCCTTAGACCACTCGAACAAACGTCCTTTCTCCGTCAACGTCGTCAAGGGTTTGGCAACGTGAGAAAATCCGGGAACAAACCGTCGATAATAAGAAGCCACCCCAAGGAAACTGCGGACCTCGTCAGCACTCAGGAGTTGGCCATCCTTTCATACTACGCACCTCCCTGGTATCACAACCCATACCAGCTCTGTAGATGACTTGTCCCAGGTAAACTGCTCCGGTCCACAAAGAACATTTCATTGAATGTAACTTCAATCCAGCCTCATCTAGTTTGGAAAGGACGTTGGATAAGTTGTACAAATGTTCATCAATAGATCGTCCGTGGACGATCACATCATCCAAGTAGACCAGGCATCGTTTAGGGATTAGATCACGTAGCACCTGTTGCATCAACCTCTGGAAGGTGGCCGGCGCATTCGTTAATCCGAAAGGCATGGTTTCGAATTCATACAGACCGGATAGGTATTACGAATGCGGTTTTCATGCGATCACTAATCTCCACTTCCACTTGCCATCAACCAGACGCCAAATTAAGGGTGCTAAACCACTCGGCCCCCGAAACAGCATCAATAGTTTCATCGATATGTGACAAAGGGGACGGATCTTTTTCAGTCATCGCATTTAACTAGCGATAATCAATGCCTAGTTTGAAAAACTATCATTTTTCTTGACTAACCCTACCAGAGACGTCCATTGGGAGGCTGACGGTCGGATAACACCTCCCCCAACATCTCCGTCAACAATTTTCCATCCCCATGCTCCCCCCTGCCTCCTGAAACATGGCTTGATGAATGACGAGCCGCTGCCGAATCGCGGCGTGCCTCAATGTGGCAATACCGGTCGCACCACATGAATGCGCCCAGCGTTTCTTCCCAGCAGGAATTTCAACCCTGTGCTCCCCTATTACTTTCCCGTACTTTTGTTGCGTTGTGTTTGCTGGGCGGTGAGGAACAACACCTCTTGAATTTTGCGCGATGGAAACTCGAGGTACACCTTCCCACTGGCTACATGGTGTCTTGTAGGAGCCCCACAAGACATGACAATGTTTTGTACGCAAGTTCAAAAAGATGAACGCACACACAAACATGCGTACCGCACGGCTAGGCAGGTCCAAGATACACCCGGTTGCGACTAACCAATCACTTCCAAAAATAACGTGAAATGGTAAGTTCGGGACAACTAGGAATCTCAACGTACACGCCCACTTCCCTAACCTGTACAGTTCCGCAGACACGAGTCCACGATGTGTAATAGTCCTCCATTGACAGCCAGAACCTGGCTGCTAGACCGCGCAATAACATCAAGCTGGCAAGTTTCTCTATCAATCAGACTACATATGGACCGGAATCCAGCAAGCAGTCAAAGTCGCGACCACTAATTTGTGCTTTCAAAACAGGGCATAATGCAACATCCTTATTCTCATATTTAGCAATAAGAGGAATACGCGATTGGCACACCGGAGACTTACCGACATGTGTACGCTTCCGGGCGGATAATGGGCACCAACGTGCCACGTGTCCATGCCGGCCAAAGGTGCCACACCTGTCGGCCGTTCATTGGAACTTCGGCTCTTGGCTGGCCCTGTGCATGATGTTCGCCTCTTGTGTAAGCTCTTTCGTCGAACATCCGACCTTGCAATCGATTATCGGGGCGCCCTGAGCCACACAAGTGAACTGTTCATCTGCTGGCTCAACACGTTCCGCCTGATCCAACAGTTCAGCCAGCTTCTCGGCCTCAGCCAAGTTTTAGGGTGGGCGGACGGGAAATTCACTCTGACTGCGACTGTCAAATTCCTTTCGAAACTAACTCTGAAATATGGCCATCCTTCTGCTCTCGCCTCTCCTCTACAAGCGCCAGCCATGTGAGACCTTTCAACTGCTATATCTGATCAATTAATATTCCGTGATGGATTGTCGTCGTTTGTGAAACGCTTTCCGATACTCAACTGCCGGGCGAAGACCTGCCACCTTCTGTCGTAAAAAATAAAATGGACTCTCAAGAACCTCAGCGAGTTCAGCGATTTGTTCACGGGTTCGATGCTTGGAGACCCGATTAACCCTGATCCAGTCAGTATGTCCGTTTCGATGTCAGAAGTTTTCCGTTGACCTGGAGAGCAGTCATTGAAACCAGGGCGTAGCACTGCTCTTGATGGTTACGGATCATTTCGAAAACACAATAAATTACTGGTGGTAGAAAAGAACAGAATACTCATCTAAGAACTTTTTAAATAAGTGAAAATCTAATAACACTTCAAAACGGTCCCTAGAAAAGCAGCTAACAACCTCTAATGGAAGGTCGTTCCAGTGGTTGATAACCCTGTAAGAGTAGAACTGTTGCCTAAGGAAGGTTCGGGGTCGAAGCTTATGGAGCTTCTTGTCGTGACTCCTCCGACTGTTATCGACTACTGAGGTAAAGAGTTGCTGCACGAGTCCTGCGCTAAAGAAAGTGTGCGTAAGGATTAAGTCACCGCGGAGTCTTCGAAACTCAAGTGGGTAAAGATCAAGAATTTCAAGACGAGACTCGTAGGAGAAATGCCGCAAGCCAGTGACCATTTTAGTGGCTACTCGCTGGACACGTTCGATGGTGAGTATGTCCTTTTCAAGCCGGTGTATACGACTTGATTAGCATACTCAAGCAGTGGTCGTATGTAGACCCCGTAGAGCGACTGAGAAGGCATGCCTGTCTATGCGGAGAAAGACTCTTTGTTATCTCCAGAGTCTTCGTCCCATGCTGGCGGTCACCTGGTGGGGATAAGAAGAGAATAAACCAGTCGACAGTCCAAATCCCTAGGTCTTTTTAAGGTCTACTTTCGCGATATCTATTACACTTTGTGCACCATGTATCACGAATAGGTTCCCGGAGTCTCCTCCGAGCGACATATGCGCACACTTGCTGTCGTTTAGAGGGAGACTCCAGTCATCTGACCAGCACTTAATACGGTCAAGGTCAATCTGTAATGCACTGGGATCACAAGCATTCCAGATTTTTAAGTCATCAGCATAAAGGAGGGCGTTGCTAGAAATAAGGTCATGCATGTCCGTTATGCATGACCGGTCGGGAAGAAAGCCGTGGTGGGTAGAGGAGAAAAGGTTATTGGATGCGAAGTGCCTAAGGATGGCGCGTTTTAACAGACGTTCCATTACCTTGCATGGGATGCTGGTAAGGCTGATCGGCCGGTAACTAGCAGGGGAGTGACGATCGCCTGCCTTAAAAATAGGTGTGACAATGGCCTCTTTCCATGCCTCCGGAAGAGTGCTGGTCCGAAGTGTCTGTTTAAACAAACCATGGAGGGGCACCGCCAAACCAAGGGCCGCTTCTTTGAGGATCCGAGGATGGATCCCGTCTGGTCCCATTGCACTATAAGGATTGATCTTAAGCAAGAGATCCTGAACGTCGAGCACGGAGAATTAAGCTGTTAGAAAGTGGGCAAATGGAAAGTTTTTTTTCTGGGGCGGGATAGAGTCGGATTGCACCAGTTTGCAAAAATACATCCTGTTCAAACTGCTAAAACGGTGTTCCCTGAAACGTCTCGGGTAATGCAGACTGCTGGGGATTGCAGGAGTGCTTCCCCATTCCGAAGGGAACCTGCACAGAAAGCGCGCGGAAGAACTAGGTTTTCCTGGCGCGCTGCATGACCTGTTTATTATTAATTCCCGCGGTCCGTAGTAAGATCCTTTGACTGTACTTTTGGGTGTGTTGCAACGGGGGGATTTTCGCTTGGCCCAGCCTGCTTCTTGCGTAAGCAGAAAGGGCGGCTTGCTGGATCCTATCACGCAGTTGTGCCCGTTCGCGCCGTCTGCTTAGAAAATGGGAGACGGAAGTAAAAGGTGATTAGAAGACGACGTGATGTTCCGCCGAAGCGGTACAGCTAGACCGGAACTTCCACCTAGGAGTTGTAGCTATAGGAATAATTGCGTCAACAGCATTATGTGTGAATGAGCTAGCCTCGTTAAACGAAAGGTGGCTGCTTCGAGTTAACAACGTGGAACCAGCACAGCCAAGGTGGACGCCTGTAACTCATGAGAACGTGTTTAGTGCGCACAAAGTATCCAGTGCCATACTGGTATATTATTTTCTGGATGAGGTCTTTTGTTTACGGCGACATTTTGGAACCAAGTGGCCAGATCAAAAACTCGATGGCAAAGTTAGGCATTGTGTCACTGTGCCGGATCGGTCTGGGTCTACGATGACCAACTCTATCTACGCAGATGAGCTTCACATTGTGACTAAGACTAAGATCTGAAGCCAACTCCGAAGGGTAGCTCTGGTCCTGGAACGGTGCGTGTAGGTGAGTTCAATCCGCTGTGTTCCAAGGCTTTCGCGCATGGGAAAATGAACGAGTTACCAGCGGGAATTTCCGAGAAAGACTACCAGATCAGAATTTGTGCTCATACTGCTAGTTAGTATATATAAGTTTGGAGTTCGGGCGCGTTGAAGTCAAGCCTGCATAATGAAGGAAGATGGGAGAGAGTTGTTGGCGTACGAGAGACAGTCGTAGGAACAGAAAGACTGACCTCGTCGTCAAGAGTGCAGCTGCACGGCGTTGACCGCGTAGAGTAACGACACCGCACCATGGAGGCGCGTCAAGACTCACGAAGTTGGAGCTTCTACCACAGATAAAGTTGGAGGTAAAATTTCCTCTATGTCAGCCGCACGCGGGACTGTCTGGCTTGAGAATCAGGAGCACCTCCTCCCATAGCGTCCAAGGGGAGGAAGTCTGTTGGATACAACGAGTACCCAGGAACATGCAGTCTGTTATTACTGATGTGTCAGAGGAAAGCCAGGTCTCTGCCAAAGAAGTAATATGAGGTCAGTTGTCGTGAAGCAACCGTCTGATTTTTGGTAGTTTATTTGAACGGCTCAGACAGTTAGTGTACACACACTTGAGGGCTACCTCCTCATTCGGCTGGGCACAAAAAGACAAACAGTACGCGAGAAAGAGCTTCAGAACTCAGTGCTAGTAGCGATGTGGTGTTAAGTCGTGCTCATTGGACGGCGTTCTCGAGTTTCGGCTGAGCCTGTCTTGGATGGTTGGTACTGGTGTCGATGACACGTTTCGATCACCAGCCTGAGCATATGTGGAGTAGCGCGTCTCCATTGGGATTACGCTCCAATCCGTTTCCTTTTTGGTGAACTCGTAGGTTCGATAGCTGTTTGATCGTGCTTTCTGTGTACGTGTTGTGTTTTGAGTTACTGTGAAGGGCAGTTTACGTCTTTGCACCTTTGAAAATTTGGATGAGATTTTAGGTTGGCAGAGAAGTTAGGTCGAAACGACCATGATACGGCGGAAGGAAACTGCGGCTAGAATATGCCAAGTATGAGCCGGTCTAGGTGCGGGAGGTGACCCAAGCAGACTCATTGAGTATTAAGGTTTAGGGATAAAGTAATTCTTCTTGATTAGACTTTTTGGAGACTGGGTGGTTGGGGAATTAGGACCAGTTTGTTGGTCTGTAGCGTCTTTGGGGGCTACTGGTTCAGACTCGTGCTGCTCCAGAGACGACTGGCCATACAAGGGGATGATGTGGGTGTTGGCACGTGGGTGGATCCACTTGGAGGCGATGATCCCCTGTTGAGGATAGGAACAAGGACTTTAAACTTTGGCTTGATGTTCGGGTCAGCCTTGAATGTTTGACACCTTTGTTTTATGACGCTGGGAGCGCTTCGTCGCGCTTTCCAATGAGCGATTCCAGTCATATTCCATTGGGTTAGCATTGAACATTTTTCAGCTGAACTTGGTTTTTTGGTACCGTGCTGCCCTGGTTAATTTTTTGTCGTAACGTCACGAGAAGTCCAGGTTACTCCTTGGTAGCTTTGAAGCGGAGTCTGCTGGCAGAAACCAAGTTTGTTAAATCTAGCGGGAATGTGTTGTTTAACGACGCTCTGGCTTGTTCACTTTGAGAGGTTGAGATAGAAAATCGTCCCCACAAAACGGGCCTCCACTCCCGCAGTGCCTTGTCTCTCGAGTTTATGGCAGCTTCTTCACTTTGAGCTGTGGACAAAGCCAATGACTCGCGTGCAACCGCCACACTTGCAGGGGCGACATCGAAACCAACCATTTTTCCGTAAGCTTCACAAAAAATCAAAAACAGCACGATGACCACCCGCAGGTCTGGAGAGAAGTGCATCACATTGCGGTGCACACGTGCCTCCAAAATGTGGAAATCTTCTCCGATAATATTTTTATCTGGTGCTAGAAGCCCACGCTCCTGTCGAGCAGTGAGATGAATAGTTGTTTTTTCTGATATACACCCTACATCATATTCTCGATTAAGTTTCTGCACATCTCCGGTATCTGATGAACTAAGCACTATCCGGAAATTAGTGTTCCACAGTGGGCGCCAAATTTTAATATTCCAGTGAGTCAACCACAAGAGACAGCGCACAAAATGTCCAACGTTCGCAATCTAAACACGATAAGGTCTGTCTCATAAATAAACGAAAACTCACAAGTCAACGAGAAACGTGTATTGACACAACACAGACATCGAAGTAGATTCACTTCACATATTTTCTGTCCATATATATTGGGGGTCCCACAGTCCGGAAACAAACCACCAATCAAAAGTGGCCTCACGCTCACTGACCGCTGACCTCGGGCTCTGGTTGGTCATCTTGCTCAGCCCGGTGCACGGACGCGACCAGCCCGCCTGTTCGAGGACCTGAAAGGAAGCGGAAGGGAGTATAATGTGGTCAAACAATATGGCGGCACATTGCATGCTATTACAAACGATCATGGTGTAGCTGCTACCATAACTGCACGAACTGTTTACCCCATTTTTATAACCAGCACCGTTCATCTTTTAAATGTGAATCCTTGCTATTGTTTGACACGTTTCTCACCTACATCTGCACCTCATTGTTTTAATGAGCTCATTCTCTGTTGACTGGTGGCTATTTGTGGACTCGTGTTTAGTTACTGTACTTTGAACACCTTTTCTGGTGGGTAATTTTTCTTCCGGCCGATTCACATTCAAGGTGAGATAGTATCTTTGTTGTAATTTTATTAAACAGTACCGTATAAATTCCAATCCTTTCGATCGCCTTTTCTGACGTTTTTGGACTTGGAAGATAGTCCCGTTAACCCGAACTTCTAAATAAACGTTTCTGCAACTGTTGGTTACGCCTCATTGAATGAATTACCCTAGATCGCCAAGAGCGCTTTAAGTGGGTTCGTTGGATATATTTGTTATTTTGTAATATTTTATATGGTTACACAGTTTCCATGATATTTTCTAGAGTATTATTTTGATGAGGAATTTTGAGAGTACATCCTGCTCTGGTCTGGCCCGTCGTTGAGTGGTTGGGTGGGCCACATGGACTCAAAAGTTGTTAACGCGCAATCGCACCTCTGCCTCTCGTGAAGAAACCAGTATTGTTTCGAACGGAACGCTGTTCCTTCCGGAATCTCCGTGAAGGTCAGTTACTTCACAAACCTTCTTTTGTTATTGTTACAGGTTAAACAGCGGAAAATTTATATAACTTGATATCGCATCGACATCACGTACTTGTCTATTATGCATTTTCATTCACTACCAAGACTCCTCCGGTTATATTACTTCAGAACCACATTACATAACCACTTGAACAACCATGCTTCGTAAGTAGTTAGCTGTGACTCTGGAGATCGTTCTAAAGCAACGATAGATTTTAAGTTACCTAAAACATAGTTGGATCCAAAGTGTTTTTCTGTTCTTCGTACCCCCTGTGAACCCTAGGACGGTACAGCGTCTGCTCGATACCGAATAAAATTAATCTATTTTATCCTTGTAATTTAGGCTTTTAGCCTCGGATCGGTATATGAAATGATGTGGATCAAAAGGCCATAAACAGCCAAAAAACGAAGAACTG
>LOND01005732.1:0-11487 GCA_014220965.1 Paragonimus kellicotti
TCAAGAAAGCCGTAGCCATTTAGTGTGGGCGTTTACTATGCGCAACGGGCTGCTTGTCACCCGCAAAAATAGGTGGCTGGTTATCAAGTAATGTCAGGAGCCTGGCTCACCCAATATTCAGCAACCGATTGTCTAAGAAGTGATCGATCCGAAAACCGCTCCTCGAGTGCTAGAGATCAACTGTTAATGTTGTGAACAGTAATAAATCAAGTAGGATTGTAGATAGGAAGAAACCCTGCTTCATACCGGGGACACTAAAAAATTCACCAACACTCGATCCACCCTACTGTACCCTCCACACTAACTACACGTACATGTCGGTTAACTCAGCTTTCATATCTGGGAAGCCAAACTTACCGAGTACTGTCAGCAATACCTCATGGCCCACGAAAACAAATGCCCAGAGGTAGCGGCTATCAAATGTTTAACAATAAACTGAGTGAATAGAGTTCTTACCAAACTTTTCTAATACTGCGATAACCACCACTGCACCCCTTATTCCTATTATATCTAAGCAAAAGTGTCACGACAGTATCCTTGAACTCCTGTGGGTTTCTCTCCTGCTCCCGGGTAGAGCGAGTCGAGTGGACCAGAACAAGTGCTAAAAGCTTGTTCACCGTGGTACGAAAATTATACCGGCGTTCCATCGTCGCTCGTAGTCTTTCCGCTTCGGGAGTGTTCAGCAGCATTGTGCATCGCTGTTAACTTTGAAAAGGAAGCAAGTTACCCATCAATAGCTTGCTGCAACCGGTTATCCACGGTGATCCACTCAGTGTCAGCTGACGGATTCATTTGACTGTCCAAGTACCAACGCCAGTTTCTAATAATGCTTCCCGGTTGTGTGCGCGAAACGTCGTAGCCCCGTTCATCAGTGTCTAGGTAGAGAGGAAGGACGGACTGAAAAGTGCTTTAAGCAGCTTATAGAAATCTGCAGTTACCATACACTTGAACCAAATCATCTTACGTGTTCCATCACGGTGATTCAAATCCTTCAGACTCGTCAATTAAGTGACCGCAAACGCTACAGAATTTTGCAATCCTGTCATCAAAAACACGAGTGGTGGCATCCGTTTTCGAGTTAGCCTCTCCCAGCGACCGAAGCCAAAAGTAGCCTACACGTATGCGTGACCATAAGAGGCTTCTGGTGCACCACTTGTTCCAATCGACTCCCCTGTCCAGTGTCTGCTCGATGGAAGACGGAAGGTATGTGAGTTACGGCTGCCTTGGTTCAGGCCAACTTGGCCGTTGAAATAGCGCCAGCAATGGGGATGTTGCTTTCGTCGGTGGCATAACGGGGTCGTCAAATGATGTCATATCCTTTTAAGTACCTTACTGCGTCAGAAGACAAATAGACGCTTCAGTGTTAAGATCAGAACTAAGAGTAGAAAGATAGTGAAAGTTATCAGGCCAAAAATGATATGGATTATGCCAATAGCCACTAATACAATATTGAAAAGGCAAACAAACTTTCAGAGCTGGACTGAGAAACAAACAAAACCCTCGGCAAACACTGCACCAACGAAGCGGAAAAAAGGTGAGGTAACATACCACCATGACCCAAGTTTCTGGAAAAGAAGAAGCGAGTATTTATCCAGACTACGGAGCGTTGGCTGGTTAATGGCGCAATGGGACGAAAATACATTATGTGAAAACGAAGGTAACCATCGGTACCGTTGCACTTGGGCAGACTGGGACCACACTTGGTACCTAACTGAGATCAGCTTGAACGGTAGTCTCTATCTTAAAGCAGGTAACCAGAGTAACTAATACAGTGTCCATTCAATGTCCATCGTTATTTTCAAAAAACTCAAACACAACCCGTGGAGTGTTTTTGGTATTGTGTGTCAAACGGTGAACGATTATTTTTATCGCTAATGAGTAGTAGATGATTTTGGTTTTCATATAGATTGAACATCACCCACAATTGATCGCAGCTGTCGCATTCCCATAGACTTTCCAGTCGGCCCCTTTCGAAAAGAAGCACTAGACTCGAGTTTCGCTCTCATTAGAGCTCGTCAGTAGTGCATATCCTTGCCACTGCCGGGACTAGAACTCCGGCCACGCTTTCATGAGGCAACCGTGTTGACCACTGCGCCATTGACCTCACATTAGGCACGACCGAATTATCATATGTGAACGCTCAACCACTTTCGCTTGTGAGTAATGATCAGGTTGCCCGATCGCCTCGAGAGGAGATTATTTCAATGTTCAAAAGTGAAGCTGTCGAGTTTAGGAAGAGTCGTGATTGTCGTACGAGTACTCATTGGGAAGAACAATTTGAAAAAAGATTCTCATTACTGCTGTCTAATATGTGGTGCATATTATTCATTAGGAAACAAACAGATAATTTATTTACTTCGGTGCTTTGCACTTATTTTCATCAGACCTTGTGGGAGAAACTTTTGAACTTGATGATACTAGTAGGTTTCACGACAGAACAACGAATCCAACTCACATACTTTGGTTTGAAACTTAACATATGACTAATTGAACTCAACGCTTCCGATCTCGTGCGACCTCTCCCACGTTCGGGAAAACGTTGCTCAGTTCTATCCGATAGGAATACCGATCTCATGCACAGGAGGATTGAAATTAAATGTAAGCCACCGCTAAAGGACGCTGTCAGCAATTATGGTGGTATCAACAGTCATACTTCGTCCACCCGCAGACGCACTGGGTACACAAGCTTGAACCTACTGTTTCATCATAATTTATCGTATACATATTTCGTTTCCAAGGGTTGGCCAATAAACAACCAATGTAAATTTGTAACTTCACACTGAGTGATTAAGTCCATTAGTAAGTGAATAGGCACGCAGAATTTGAGACACCGAAATTCCGGATTTTCCTTGGACACCAAATATGCCTGGTTAGGTGCGCATACAGTGTGCGGCAAGAAAGAGACTTATCATCCATCTGAAAGTGAGGAAAGATGATACGCGTAGCACAGACGGCTGCTAATACAGACTACTTGCTTAAACTTTCTCATGGTCAGACGTGAAAGACAGTCAAAATGTACTGTTGCAGCAGAAGGTGGTCCATGACTTGACATTCAGTGACATTTCTGGGGAACTTTTGATGACTACAAATGTGTTGATTTTCCGATTTCAGCTGGCTATCGCTCTCATGTGATTCGATCACTATGGATTTTTTCTACAGGACTTCCTGAAGAACAGAATGCTTGTGAATAAATCAGCCACCACACGGTTGGTTATAACCGAAGTTGGAAAGTAGACACAAGTTGAAGAACCTGGCATTTTAACAAAAGTGGTAAAAAATATTATTCATAGAACCAAACCGGTTGTGGCTGAAATAGGTTGTCATTTGTGGAGAAATGTATCTAGAGGGTTATGTTTTTTAAAGTAATCTGTTGGCTTTCGGAAAAATAAAACAATTGAAAAGTCCATTCTATAAACAGTCCTTAAGGGGCTGCATATAAGATTTGACAAAAGAGAAAAGATACTAGAAGAAAATGTTGATTAATCATTTAAACGTTACTAGTTAACATACTGTACCCTGCACATCTGTTCATTAGGTATTGTCACTTTGGGTGAGTCATTTCCCACGAAGATTGTTTGCTCCGACTACGATAAGAAAAGTTTTGGTACTAATTTTTGTGGAAGTTGCATAAACAGTTATGACCAGAGATTCATCCACGTGAAGTTGGGGCAGTTCCCATCCATAGTTTTTGCCATACAGATCGTTGTGTTTTAGCAGGTATCTATAAGGTTACCTTAGGAGCGGTGTTACTGTACGACTATGAGCCTTGGTAATTCAAGGTGAAAGCCATGTCAGTTTTCATTCCCAATTACCCGTCGCCATAAACGGTTAAACAAATACGTGGCTAGAACGACGATTGTTTTAACAGCTAGGATCGAATGAATTCCGTCATGCAATCCTCAAGGTTGTTTAGACCAAGACTGTTCGGTCAAATACTCAAAAAGACAACTAATCGTTTGTCACACTGAACACTGTTATTACTATAGTCGAATGGTGTAAGGTTCGTGTCGGACACATACCGCCTTAGTGTGGCAAGGTGATTGTTGCCAGAAGTAAGTTAGTTGTTCTGGGTCACGTTTGTCCTTCAGGCTAGTGATCAAAGTCCCATGCTGGAGACGGTGAATAGTGAGCTACGATAGCGTAAATCCTATCTTTAGTTGACTGGGTTGGTTCTGAGGAAAGAATGACTAATAAAATGTATAGCTAAAAGCTCCATACGTCACCTTGTTCTGGTCCGATTAAGATTGTTATTTGTAACAGAAACAAGTATTATGGGAGATGGATTCATTTCTCACACTCTCATTAGTCTCATAACGTGTGACATGAATGTTACGGAAACTCCGTGAAAATATGCAGAGATTGTGAACCGAAAAACAGACGTAGTGCCCGCATGCCTAATAAAAACACGGCACTTTCAGCATCACAGTTGATTGCCTTTGTGCATGCAATGATAGATTATGTTTGGGCATTAATAAAGCTTCCATGGATTTGAACAGGTTTTACCATGCATAGTCACTTTGAAGGATGAACTTAAGCCCACACGGTGGCCGGTCTCTAACAAATGTCTAGTAGCCGATGAAGAAACTTTGTGGTGACGATGGTTGATTTACATGGTTGACTGGGAAGCTAACCATTTCGGGATTTGCTCGTTTCTTCTTGATTGAACTCTTCTATCACTTCTGCCTACGTATGTTTGCTTGTTTCTGCATCATCATCATCGTCACCATAATCAACAACAGCAACAGATAAAACGGTTACGTGAGAAACAGAAAACGTACGAATGTCTCCTTCTATTGATGGCAGTGGTTATTATCTGATTTCAGTCAGTACGTTAAGTTCTGTGGCGTTGTAAGTCATTTTCTCACTTGCTGCTTTGAGTAGACTGCTTATTGCTACAAGTTATCTGCGTTCACGACAAGTTATGAAGTACGTCTCGCTTTGGCATCAGTGTTACTTATTCTGTACGCTTCACTTCTTTTGCTTGCGTCGAAAAAATATTTGATCAGGAAGTATTCGTGAGAATTCTGTTTTCCATCAGCTCTGTCCGAGGGGCAAATAGCCCGGCTATTCAGACTAGTATGAAAACAAGTGATTTTCCACAATGCATCAGGAGATACCGAGAACGCACAGCTATTACACTCTTTGATGCAAGTGAGGATTCCATGTAACAGAAGCGACTAGCCAACAAGAACGGGGATACTACGTCACTGACGATAAGAACAATTGAATTTCAGTGTGCAGTGGGCTGCCGCACTACTTCTATGTAAGGTGAATCTTAGCTAGAATCTATCACGTTTTGTCCACCGGTTTATTTTTGACGATCAGCTAACTTCAGTCTTAGCTTTCCAGGCTGCATGATGCGTACATTATTAACACGTTTCCTCAGAAGACACTATTGGGCACGTTAGGCTTATTGTGACAGTCTGGGACATATTGTTGTTATTTATGATTCACACTAAATTATGACTGTATCCACTGTACCATGTTTATGTGTTTGTATGAGTGTGAGAATTGCGATCCACAGTCATTAATCAGAAAAGACTTATTAGCTTCAGGAAATATGATCGTTTTTTGTTGATCCGATCCTGTCTGCGCAGACAAAACTAAAGCAACATCAAGGAACATTTTATTTGCTTGCCTTGAATTGGTTACACTTCCATTTGTGTGCGTGCTAATGTATTGTATAATGGGGCATTATTATCAGGCAATGGTAGCGTACATATCCAGGGGCTGGAGGGTAGTCAAGTTGCCCTTCAGCTAGCTTCGGTTGGCATACACATCTCACAAACTTTATGGCATACTTGTTAGAAGGACGTAAGGGTACATTCGCATATGTACACATACCTGTGTGGGCTTGACTTCGTCCGCCCGTCGTCAGATGCATACTTCCCGATTCGTAAATTAGAACCACTGAAATCTTGTGGCATTTCAAGTCGATGCCACTATTAAACGTGTCAGGATTGCGCGGGTACGAGTTTACGTCACACATATCAAACAAAGTCTGTGCGACGATAAATGTTAACCAGTAACAAAAGCTTGAGATTTTCGAGATCGATAGCTGCTTGTGATAACATGAACGAAAAGGATGCGCGCGTCCGTGTTTTGTCAGACTTGCTCATTGTCTCAGCATTTGTGACGTGTAAACTTGCATAATATGGTCAATATGCACGAGATGCCAGTGTGATCCAATTTAATTTGGTATGAATGCTTAGCCGTCTCCTTTCCCTGGATTTTGTACCTCCACTTCCTTAGGATAAAAACTGAACAACAGCTTGTGGTTGGCCTACAAGCAAGCGAAAATCACGGAAGGATTGTTGTAAGCAGTTGCTTTCAGTGATCACTGATAAAGGGCCTGATAATTGTTAGTTGACGGTTTTCATCCTCATCACACACGAGAGGGACTGAAACCCACAACCTGTGATCGAGCGTCAAAACGACAGCCATACTGCTTACCAACTAGATCGCAAAACTGTCGACAATGGAGTTGCAGGAAAGAATGTGAGTTACCGCTATGGCTGTTGTAGTTCTTTTTCTCGTAGGCTGAAGTCGATCAGCCATTTGTGATTGGCCGCTGTCATAGAAAATGTCTTTACTCTAGAATGTGCTCGTGCATCATACTGCCTAGATGAACTAGTGCGTCTACTCACGCAAAACCCTACTGCTAAAAGGAATGATCTACTGTGTTTGACCATCGTTGTCTCCGCCAGTTTGCTCACATTAAGTGGACTGATCGCGTGAGCAATGCGGCAGTTCGCCGGCGCGTATTCCGGAAAGCTCGGGATGCGCGATCAACTGGTCGATTAATCACATTACACAGCCGGTAATAGATGAGATACGTACATCGGACGTCACCCGAGAGTTTACCGTGCCCAGCACTGTATACTGAGACCACTCAGAGTTGGGTAAAATCGCGTGGTGGTCAAGCAACAGGGTGGTCACGAAATATGAACAACTTGGTTGTTCCACTGAGTAAAACGTGTGGGTGTCACATGCTTGGCTGGAGTCCACTTGGTCACTCAAGCCACTGGCAAGAAACGCTATCCGAGATGGCAGTGTGCCGCTGTCATTGGCATATTTGCATTCGCACCATTTCTGGCTTTTCTGGTTGGTCTTCTGTTTATTAAGCGTTAAACTTTCAGAAACATTTTTACTAGGATATTCCACGCCACCATTGAAGTGAGTGGCGATCCGAGCCTCAGATTTTGCTTGTGGTTTATATTGTCGTTTCCCAAACCTTTTCAGCTCTTAGCCTCCTTAACACAACCATCTCTCCTTCGTTTCATATGCACTTTGTACACAGTAAAATCTCAACACTGTTAACTATCTACACCGTTTATTATAATTCACCATGAAGGTGCATATCTTTCTCGAGGTTAACACCATGTATCAGTTTGATAAGTTCCCTTCAGCTTATCGGGCGGAATGTCACTCTAATGTCACTTACCTCGATACTCCACGTTCAGGTAGTTCACGTGCGACTCGAACAGTTTTGAACAGGAATGGAGCGACAGAACTGGAACCTTCATATGCTAAGTAGAATGTTAAAGATGTAATGAAGAGGATTTTTTTTCACACTTTTAAATATCGATCTGCGTACAGGGTTTTTTGATCGTGCTCTTCAGCTTACACCTTTTTTTAATGAAATCAGTTCCCCTTCCATCCTTCCTCTTTTCTCGTTACTATTCCTTAGAAGTAGGAATATGGACCAATCTGAAGTGTAAACCGTCAGACCTTCAAACCACACCAAATACTTTCTAAGATCAACCTCTGATATTCTTGTTCAACTCATTAACGTTGGGATACTTTAATACCTCTTGACGAACAATGCTGTGGTTGAAGAGCGTCCAATGGTAGCGAACTGATCTGAATTCGATGAAATTCACGTAAATTTCTTGTAATCTCAGTAACTTCAATTTAACTGCAGACAATTTCGACAAATAAACGATATTGGGTTATTTACAGTTTAGGTTGATCATCACTTGCACTTGACCGCAGCCTTTGCATTTAAATCGATTTTCCAGCCAGCGTCTTTCGAAAAGAAGCAATAACCCCAGGTTTACACTTGTTGGTACACCTGTCAGTAGCGTATATCCTTGCAATGGCCGGGATTAGAATTCCGGACATGCATTTACGAGGTGCCATTAACTTCACGTTAGGATCCCGTGTTCACACTCGCTAAACCAAACATTACCTATGAATTTACGTGTGCTTGTGGTTTGCAGTACGTTGGCCGCACAGTTAGAGTACTGCAAATTCGGATCTCGCACCACCTCCCCAAATAGTTTCTGAGTGCCAAAGGTGGAACTGCAAAGAATACACTTACAAAACGTCTACAGAAATCTGGCCAACAAGTGGACCCCGTTCAAGCAGTCCATGTTATCTGTCAGACAGTGAACAAACACGCATTGGTTTATGTATACATCGTATGAAACAGATGGTAGTGAACCTATCGCTACTTTGGTAGTGCGTTAAATAGATTGAATGTTTTTCCTATTCTTGTTTCTTTATCCTTATTCTTTGTTTCCACCTTACATCTACGTTCTTATCTATTATCATTATTTTCGATCACGTGACAGGCTTTTGCACGCAAGCTCCCACAAGTCTAAATGATTGTATATCATTTCGCGTACATAGTCGAAAATAATGAAGCAACTGGTGCTTGAACATACATCTTACATGACGATTGTTGCGTTCTTCAAGTGAACTTGACCGAATCCCGGACTGCTCATCAGTAAAGATAAGATTTACTTTCTGTTTAATCGGTGTACTACGTTTTTTTAAGATGTCCATCACCTTGTAAAACATGCACAAAGACTGCTCAACAGTTTTCTTCCAGCAGTCATCATATCTCTGTGCATAATGACAAAGACTGGAAAGTTCCATCATTTTCAATACATTGCTTTTGAACCTGAACAGAGTGCTAAGAAGACGCAAATCATTTGATGTTCTCCTGAGTAACATTTCGTACATTCTGAACAAACGTATGTAACTATTGGAAGATGTGGAGATAAGTTGTTCTTAATCACCATTAGTTCAGGGCACGTGATATTATGCTGTTTATCACAGTTATAGAAATATTGAGCGTTCTGGTAAGTTTATCTGTCTCCTTCCTTTTCATTTCTAATTATGGTTCTTTTATAATCTCCTATTCCAATCCCCGAAACGATGTTGCCCCGTTTGAAAACACTGGTTTAGATCGTGGAAAATAAAATAATCGACTAAAACATGCGGTTTGGGGACGTTTGTCATATAGATATCGTAACGGTTAAAGTTCTACGGAATTAGTTTTGCATCGCTTACGTGTTTCAGCAAAGACTGGTTTCATGTACGACACAAAATTCCTCTTACGATCAAAAGTCTTTTTAAAAAAACACCGGAATAAATTGGTTGAGCACACCACTTCTGTGTAAGCTTTAAGGATGCAGTTCGACTCCCTAACTCACGTGAATTACAAACACACTTCAAAACATGAATGAGAAAAGCAATTTCACAGATGAGGAAAAGAGTGTGAAACGAACAGAAAAATTGTGAACAGATGATAGTTATGTGGCAGTGTTAACGTTCTTAACGAGTCCAGTGGCATGTCCGAATTTGAGCCAACTGACTACGCGAAACAGTTCCGTAGGTTTGAGCGTAACTTCCAGCGGAGGGAGCGCCACTTCTTCTGTGGCCATCACCGCTTGGGCCCACCAAACCTGCATGTGCCTGAGCAGCGAATCCGACTTTCTTCTGTAGTGCCTAGTAGGGAAAATGTTGGAAATAGGGAAACAAGTTGCAGTTTGATAGTATTTAGATGTATTTACGATTATCTCAGTCCTACACTGACGGCCAACAGTCTGTGTGGGTGTTCAGTGAGGGAAAAACTGCACGCACATATCGGTTCTTTCCTGTGTTATGGATCACAATTTATTGTGGGCATTTACTGGGCGTACAGTGGAGTCCAACTACGTGAGATCCCTTGTTGTTCCAACCTATCGTTATAACGGTGGGCTGAAGAGTTATTAGTTGAGATATGGTGCATACGACTTGTTTGTGGATTAATTCGTGGTTCAAACACGATACAAACCTGTCAATAACCATTTTGGTTAACTTAGAGGAGCGAGTCCCCACCACGAGTGGTTTGCAGGTGATGTGGGATTAAACCTAACTATTTTTAGGGGGTGAGTTTTACATATGGGTCAGAAGGTTAAAATAGCCCCCCAAGTCCATTTTGTTGTACAGTTTGTCTAGACCATCCAATCAGGATGGACTGATAGCCAGGTTGAATGCGGAGGGTGGGAAATGGGTGCAACCAAATCTGATTGACTGACTCCAGCTGCGCCGGACGAAGTTCCGTTACATCGACTTATGGTGCAACACTAAATCCAGCATCACAGCAGGATTGAAAAATGAACTAGACTGGAGTTGGTTCACCAGAAGACACAACCCGTTTGAAATATCATCACTAAACCTAACTGACAACAAACTTATGGATTGATGTTGTCATTGTCAACTTGGTTCTGACAAAAGGTTTGGACATTGTGAACTGGAGCTTGAGGTATTCTTTGTTTGGTGGAAGATGTACGCCAAATTTGACAGATTACACCAACTAACTTTAGCAAATATCTTTACTTACTGTGTGCGTGTATCAAGACATGTAACAAGACGGTATGATATATGCATATTGGATACAAGAGAACCATGTACAGTATATATCCCTAGGCGTTTGAGTAACTAAACTTTAGTTACCGAGACCGCTAACAGTTAGACGAAACTACGAGGTGGTCAAGCAATGAAGTGGATGGGAGTGTATCGTAACAAACTGGTTCGTCCACAAGATAGGTCTGCTAGTATTGAACGATGCTTTTAAACAGATTGAGTATAGTATATGTAGTGCATACGATAACCATAGTTGTATCAGTCGGGAGAAGGGATTGATGAAAACTGATTGGCTAGTTTAGTGGTTTGGTCCCATCAACGGCGGAGAAACGTATAGTACACTACGGAAAACGTATATGACATGTTTGCTGGACCAAGTGTTTTAAGTTGAATCAGAAATTAGGGAGAACTGGTCGTTTGCCACACAGTCTATTTTTTTGATGCTGCAACCGACCGACGTAAGGCGTAAGATGTACCATGAATG
Source organism: Paragonimus kellicotti (assembly GCA_014220965.1). NCBI lineage: Eukaryota > Metazoa > Platyhelminthes > Trematoda > Plagiorchiida > Troglotrematidae > Paragonimus > Paragonimus kellicotti. The sequence goes on from LOND01005732.1 coordinate 11,123, forward strand.
ACTTGTTAAGGAGTAGTAGAGGAAGCTGCTTGTAAGTCGTCCACAGTACATCACGTCCAGTTATCAGCAGCAGTTTTGTAACTCATTTTGTTACTGCAGATTTGGGATAGATGATGACTCATCAGATACACTCACGTGCGCGTTTCAGTTGTTCTGGTCAACAAGGATAATTAGTGAAGCCAAGCAGCGCACGTCCCAAGAAGGTCGTCTGACCGACTACACCATGCTCTCATTCCCAAAGATGTGTGTTTCACTTAGTGAGCTAAAGATTCAGATTAAACTCAGCCTTGTTGCCTCAACAGGGTTGATATATGTGCTGATGAGTGGTTAGGTCTGTGTAGGATGGTCACGTATAGTCACACAGC
>LOND01005733.1:5644-17962 GCA_014220965.1 Paragonimus kellicotti
GCTTAAGGTGCGCACAACCGTGATAGGGTTGCGTGAAACTTCGAACATCGTAGTGGGCCTACCAGATTTGTTTCAAGTCGGGGCGAGAATCCGCCGACTGAAGTTTAGATCTGCAAAGTTTTGGAGATAACTGGTTGTCTTACAGTGACGTATAAATACATTGGAAATGTTGTACATTTGCCATGCACCATTCCTTTTATATTTTATTGTCTAAACATGTAAGTCCTCGTGTGAGTCACAAATTACCATCCCATAAATAATTCATGTTAGTCATACGTTATTGCGTGAATCTTGCTCCGTTCACACTTCGTCCACAAATTCTGGCTTTTGCCATATAATCTTCATTGTTCTAGCTCAAAGTGTGCGTGGCATGTTTGTAGACCGCGGTAGCATGTACGATCGTGTTGGAATAACCGCTCCCTCTAGCCGTTAAACTCATTAGACGTGAAGTTCTCTTGTTAGAAGCGTTTTTCGGAGGAGGATGCGAATAGATCGGTTGGTGTACTTCAAACGCTTTACACCAACCGCTTTCAAATGGGAGATCGTGTGTACACAGTGTTATGAAGTTCACACAATCTGTTCGGATAAACATATTTCCGAGTGGCTTGATGTTATCCAACAAACTCATCCCAAATGTATATCTCGTGCGTTTCATCTATGCCACCCAACTCCAAACCAGCCATCGCAGCGGTATCGTACAAACAAGCGTTCATATTTTCATCCTACAAAGAGGACAAAGAATATAAGCAAAGAATGTAAGCTGCATTAAACCTTAGCTATATAGCGGCCACGGTCCTTGTGCCTCTCAGTCCCGAAAAAATATATCCAGTGTCCACATGCGTCAAGTCAAAAAATTTTGATGAATTTATCTGCACCTATTGTGTGCAGTACGTTGACCACAAATTGAGGCACTCCATTCTTAGAGCAATTATCCAGGTGACTTCTGAATGCCAAAAATGGGATGACAAACAGTGTATTGACAGAAATCCGGTCTACCTTTAGACGATGAACAAACATGGTTAAGCAACTTCCTAAACGCTTGCAATACACCATTTGAGATCATCGTTATGTACTCAGAAACCGATCATCATACGAAACTCTGGTTAGGTAGCTTTTTCTATCATACCGTTTGAAATGAGCGTTGTTTCATAAACAAAAATGGTTTAGTATATTGGTTTTAGGGGTCACAACAGCTGGAGCTGGCATCAGCATAGGTTGTATAACGAACCTGAACACAGCAGTGGCTCGTCACGTGGAGATGTTCGTACCTATATCTGATTGTGTAAATGGTCCATGTTTAATGAGGCCAACATTACGGGTCAGGTACAGCCGTCCGATTGTTTTCGTTAGAGATGAACGACAGCAGCCGGTGGACATCGATAAGGCGAGCAAGTGAAACCAAAGTGGCTATAGAACTGGCGGTCTTTATGCAAAATTTAGCCTGTACGTAAGCAAAGCAGCTAGAAGATACAGTATCTGATATTCGGCTCAGAGACCAATCCTATGGAAATCCATTCACAGAGTGGCTCAAACAATTTTCAGAATGAAAGAATTTAGCCGTTAATAGTACAGGCTGAAACTGCCAACTCGAACATCACATGATTTTTTGTAACAATACATTCCATTGTTATGTTACATAATAATTGGGGAGATTATTTTCCGTCAATAAACATGCCATCTAGGATGTAGGGATCCACCGTTTCTTGTTAGTTACGGAATTTTGAACTATTCTAAAGTTTAGCCGAGATAGTGTTACTAATGAGTAGTTTGGCAGATTTGATGATTTAGATGAGACCCAATTGTGAAAAGTCAGGGCTTCGGCTGGATTCGAACCAGCGACAGAAACACATGCCAAACGCGGCAAGCGCTCTACCAGCTGAGCTACGAAGCCACGCCAGAGCTCGGAAATTTCACATTTGGACTCTGGTTACCCACCCGTCCCACTGTCTCATATGGAATCCACCAAATGATCCAGGGGATTGACTGCCCCGGCGTTTGGGCCTGCTGTTTCTGTCGCTAGTTCGAATCTAGCTAAAGCCCTGATTTTTCGAAATTAGATCGCAATTAAATAGTCGAAGTAAGCAATTACTTGCTGGAGCTAGCTGATCGATTCAAAGAAATTGTGGCCGTGCTAGTGTTCACCAATTTTCAATAAAAATAAATGATCCTGCCTGAAAAACTGTAAATAAAAACGAAAGGATATTTGCGTACAACAAACAACAGAAGGTATATTGCGATATACCGTGAAGCACATTTGGAAAAATTTCGCTGAAAAGTGCATGAAAACTCATCTTCATAAGGACAAATTTTCATGCCCTCTACGGTGAATACGAGCCACTTTCAATTGCATTTTCGATTGACAAGCTCAGTTTTCTGATTAAACGCTTCCCAGCGAACTGTAGTCAGATAACATGTGGTCCAATTATGAAATTGAGTCATAGCTTGTTTTCACCCGGTTAGTATGATTGAACGACACCGATGGTGTAGTGTGCGTGCCAAGAAGCAGTAAAATCATTATTTCGAGCCCTTTGGCCCTAACCAGCATAAATTAGAATGTAATCAACTGCATCAACCGAGTGAAAACAGCCTGGCCAAGTTACATACAAATTCCCCTGCCATAATCAATGATCGTAGAACTGGATGCTGGGCAGACAACAACGCTGTCTCATAACCTGACGGGTAGATAGATTGATCCCCCATTCGGATTGCTTTTATGTGACGGTTCCACAAAATGAGAAGAACGGTCGTGCAATTGCAGCTTCTGGAAGTCAGTGCTTAATTGCAAATCAGCGTGCACCCTTGAGTGCAAATATACAAAGTAAAGTGCGATAATTCCCCTAACGGATTGTGCCATCACGATAGTTTTTCACCAAACGATAGATAATAAAAAGCTGCATTCATGAACGAAACAGATTTACAAATCACTAAAAGACTGATCAAAACCTAACAATTTTTCCATATAATATGAGGTACGTCATGCTGTGTTCTTAGGTTCAATGAACCAGTTGTAGACTCTGACATGACATATAGTTTTGCTTTGAAAACAACAAGCGTTGCTTGACACCTTCCAGTTTTGTGGCCTCATTACTGAGCCGTGTCGTTCCACTTCTTGTCAACATGTCTTATTTATCTACTTTCATCATCATCATCATCATCATCATCATCATCATCATCATCATCATATCAGCCATGAGCCTGACCAAAAGGTACTGTGGCTCGGGCTGCCGCTCACCTCAACAGTGACGTGGAATATCCTAGAAGAAAACGTTACTAAGAAGGTTGAAAATTAATAGAAGTCTAAGCAAAAGAACTAGAAATGGTATGGATGCAGGTACGCCATTGACTGCGACACGCCGCCATCTCGGATAGCGTCTCCAACCAGCGGTTTGAGTGATCACGAGGACCCCATCCAGGCAGGCGACACCTACCCACTTTACTCAGTGGAGCAGTCAGGGTTCTCATATTTCGTGACCACGTTGTCGCTTGACCACCACGTGGTTTCACCCAACTGTTGGTGGTCTCAGTATATAATGCCCGGTACGGTAAACGCTCAGCTGGCATGCGGAGTACGTGACCTAACCATCGCAGGCTGTGCAACGTGAGTAGTTGACCGATCGATCGCGCATCCCGAGCGTTCCGGAATACGCGCCGGCGAACTGCCGCATTGCTCACGCGATCAGTCCACTTAATGTGGGCTAACTGGCGGAGACAACGATGGTCAAATACAGCAAGCTTGTTGATATCTTCCTTGCGAACAGGCCACGTCTCCGAACCATAGAGCAAAACAGAACGCACACAAGCATTATATACTCTTCCTTTCAGCGACAATCGAACGTCTTTTCGACGCCACAGATGACGCAGGTTGGCAAAGGCAACTCGTGCCTTTGCTATCCTCGTTGATATCTCATCAGCAATATTACAAGCTGACGAGATAATGCTACCCAAGTAGGTGAAACTGTCCACAGTCTCAAGCGGATTACCTGCAATAAAGAAAGTAGGAGTGGAAATGCCCCAGTCTTGAAGTAACACTTTGCACTTTGAAGGTGCGAAGCGCATTCCATACAAACCAGCCCGGTCATTCACCTTGTTCAGCATGGTCTGCATGTCTTCGGCAGAGGGGCTAAGTAAGACAATGTCGTCCGCATACTCCAGATCGGTCAACCGAGCGCCAGGAAGAAGCTCAACACCAAGTCCACTGGACTCCTTAAGCGCACCCTCCAAAATGTCGTCCATGACAAAATTGAACAGGAAAGGGGAAATCGGACACCCTTGACGAACACCACTAGAAGTGATGAACTCCCGAGACAGCTGTCCATAAACCCTCACCCTGCTTGCAGAGTGAGCATACAGTGATCTCAACAGATTCACGTATTTCCCTGGTACTCCCTTGCGAAGAAGACAGTTCCAGAGAACGTTACGAGCAACTGAATCGAAAGCAGCCTTCAGGTCCAAAAAGACCAAGACCGTCGGCTGCCTATAAGAGTGCCGATGTTCCAAGATCCGTCGCAAGGTAAAAATGTGGTCAACGCACCCTCGACCGGATCGGAATCCTGCCTGTTCTTCACGTATCTGGCTTTCTCTGGGTTTAGTGAGCCGACGTAAAATGAGGCCAGTGAGTAACTTGGAAGCAACAGATACCAAACTGATGCCTCTGTGTTGTCACATAGACTTCGGGCCCCTTTTTGAAAACGGGAATTACTGTTGACAAGCACCAATCGCGAGGTACCTCTTCAGTCTCCCAAATCGTCTGGAGGAGTTTAGTCAGTTCTGATATCAACCTTTCCCCGCCATCCTTGAACAGAGAAGGAGGGATGAGGTCTGGTCCAGGAGCCTTGTTACGCTTCAATAATTTGAGCTCTAGGACCACTTCTGCTTCCGACGGAGGGCCGTCTGGAATGCAATAACTGACCATTCGGGTCCCGTCGTCCACATATCTGGTTGAGGCCAGCTGAACTGTTCTTCAAAATGTTCAGCCCACCTATCAAGTCGACGCGATTGATTGGTGATAAGTGAACCATCTTTTTCACATATGGTCTCACTTACACCGACTCGACGACCAGTACAACCACGGATCAGGGAAAAAAGCCTTCTACAATTTCCAGATAAAAAGGCCCTTTCCATCTCTTTCGACTGTTCGACCAAGTAGTGCTCACGGTCTTTGCGCAAGCTTTAGTCAGCTTGCGTTTAAGTTCTCGACGGTCGTCATCATATTCAGAACCAGGTGGGATCGAGCGACGCTTGTTCATGAGGTTTATCGACGTGATGGAAATCCAGTTCTGTCGCAACTGAACAGCTCCTTCGGAACATACCTCTTCACAGCATGTTTTCATAGCTGCGGCGATTTGTTCCCAGTGTTCGTTAGGATCTTCACCTGACTCGAACTGGGCAACTTGTTCACCAACGCCTTCTGGTAAGCGTTCTTTACACCCTCATCGCTCGAATGCCAGTTAATTACTTGCATTTACGAGCGTGTGTCCTCTGGGTAAATGACAAAACAAAACGGGCACGCACAACAGCATGGTCCGAGTCCAGGTGGTTGCTCCAAAAGGCACGACAGTCCTTAACAGAGTGGCGCCACCTGTAACTGACTGCTATATGATCCAACTGCGTCCACGGCTGAGAAGCACACGGAGGTCTCCATGTAACACAGTGCTTCTTCCTGTGTTGGAATGCTGTGCTCGAAATATAGAGACCATAGGAGGCACACAGCTGCAGCAGTCTGTCGCCATTGTCAGTGCGTTGTGCCCGGACACCAAACATACCTCCCAGCCGACCAAGCTGGGCATTCAAATCGCCCGCTAGTATGATGATGTCTGAGTGTTTGGTTTGTTTCAGGAGGTCAACGAGGGCGTCATAGAACGCATCCTTGGTATCATCCGAACAGCTGTCTGTTGGAGCGTACGCCGATATAAACACACAACGTCTTTCTGATTTGCGTCGACAGACTTTTACCGATGTATTGAGTCTGACAGCGCACAAGCGACTGTTCACTGGGATCCAATCGAGCAAACATTGCTCTGCTCTGGAACTCAGTGCGATTCCCACTCCAGCTTGACCGCGAGATTCAGCTTCGGCGTCACCAGAAACCCTGAGAGAGAAGCGCTTGAATCGACAGTTATCTAGAGGTGAGCTCAAATGGATAACGGTGCTAGAATCGTAGACTCGCGTCTCCGACACGCAGCACACATCAAGCTCCAGACTTGAGAGAGTACTAGCCAGAGCAGCTTGCTGACCGACTTGTCGGAGAGTGCGGACATTGAAGGCGCCAATGTTTACCGGTTGTCTTGGCCTCAGAAAACAATTATCGCCCGAAGGCACATGGAAGGCGGAAGAAATGGGGGTAAAAACAGTAGGAGAAAGTCGTATTGGGTTAATAATGTCACTGTCGGGAGAGCGATAACTTCTGATACTTCCCGGTCGTTTATGCCGCGGAAGGGGGTTGACTTGAGGGACCCCACCCCGAGTCTCTGACTCAAAAGTCTGACCTGCGAGACAACAGGATACAGGGTTTTCTTGGGGACCCCACCCGGAGCCAATGACTCAAAAGTCTGACTCACTTGGCAGTGAGGGGCTTGCCTAGCCCGAGGGCGCAGTGAATAAGACATTGATGTCTGATTCTGAGCACTGCTGCGCGCAGTGGATGTACTCAAAGCTACATCGGGCTTTTGGGTGATAGATGTTTTTCGACCGTATTGGATAATACGCCGGCGGTCACGGTCAACCGTTGGGCGATCGGAGTGCTCTTTGTTTGAGGGTACCTTTTCTAACCCCCTTCTTCCTGATACGGAAGACAGCAGTGCCGCAACTATAAAAATAGTTCTGCTGTATGCCCATAGGATCGTGCCTCACTACCTAAGCACTCCTACGCGGTCAGTAGTGCGACATACAATCCTATGAGTGTAACTGCTTTTCGTCTGGCTGCTCCCCTTTGGCCTGTCTGACAGGGTTGAACCTGGAAGGACCGGAGTCCTAGTCAGCATAGCCCGCCGGATCGAAACAGCACACAAGCCCGACCACCTCGTCAAGGTAGCAGTATAGTCCACTTTATCCGTGACACGATAAGGGCAGCTTGTTCTGTTAGCGAGAACGCCAACCAGATATTTGGGTTATTCACCACACTGTTCAGACAGTTTGATTCAGATCGTTTCACTACTATATTTAGTCTAACAATGCGTCCCCATCTAGAGCCAAAATATGCAAGCTAATTGTCCTTATTGCGTGAAGGACATTACTCCTCCTGAGAAGGTACAACGTAGATCTACACTTGGGATTACGACATTGCATTCTGCAACCTACCCAAATAGGTTGCCCAACCTGAGGCAGTTTTCAGTAGGCTACCGGTAAATTAGGGGACAACTGGTTTTAGATATTTACACTTAACAAAACTGGTGCTAAAACATCAAATGGGCACATTGTCTGGGTGTGGTCAACCTGGAATAACCTACCAGAATCTATTGTTACTGCGTCATTCGTAGTTGACTTCAAGCGTAAATCTGATGAACCCATTTCGTAAACCGAACCGGGTATTCGACAACTTGATCATCGAAATCATTGTTGTGGAATACATCTACCTATAATCTTTTACTTTTGATACTAACCAGTTGTTGTCTGTTATATGTTACAGTGCGGTTGTTTCATACTTGCTAAACAGTGATTGGGTTTGTATTACATACAACATCCTCTGACTTTCTACTTTTAACTGTTTCTGCTGCTGACCACCAGAAACCGAAATATTCTGTCCACGTGACCCTTCTTTTTGAAACCATCCGACACAGATTCAGATGTACATAAGAATTATCAGCTTTCCTTAAACTGTAATGTGCTGATTAATCATACGAATCCTATTGACTCATCTTAATATGGCTTAGCCGTATAGCGAACACATCAGTCAGTAGGTCTTCCATATTTTATACATATACGAATGTCTGAAAAGTCTCACACAAATGAACAACAGCTCGACTATTGTATACAAATTAAACCATATCTTTCTAAATTTTCTCATAAGTCACCAAGCCACCACCATATTTGCCGAAGGAACGGAACTCCATAACCGCTGCTCTGTACATGAACTGGCTATGGAATAGCAGTCATCGGGCTATGAGTAAACTGAGCATCAGAACGGTGTTTCGAAAGTGTAGGACAGTATCCAATTATGCTGAAACTTACGGCTGCCTATTTTTAGTTATGCTTGCAGATACCTTCACGAAATTTCACCCTATCCATTTGTGCCAATCCCACAGAAAGCATCAAGCTACGTTTGGTGATACGTATGTCAGCTGTGCGGGGTTTACGAGTGTGGTGATTATCCGTTCACAACGGAATTACTCGTTACCTTGAGGGTATAAACCAACAACTTTTCTCGCGTTAAATTACGTTGACAACTTCTTTGATCACACGGTACACTATGAAAAAGAGCAAAGTAAGCTGGTAGGTACCTTTAGTAAACAACTGAATCCTAACATCTTCAAAAACAGAATGTTTATGTGTAGACATGGAATATTCGGTTCTAACACTAATGTAACAGTTTATGACTGTCAAGCTTGCACGACTATTCTACTGTACCGACCAGGCTGAAGACTAAAGTGATTTTCCAGACTATAGGAAACAAACGATGCTTCCAATTTTTTGTACAGATATGTCAACCATTACGCATGTTACAGCGCATTGTATCTGTTCTAGAGTAGCCAAACGATCAACCTGGTTCATTTTCACTTTACGCTAAGTCGGCCAGTACTGCTTTGTTCTGACAAGGAGACCGAGCAAATATGCCTGTGCGCAATGGCAGCCGTGTGACTCGCCCTCACCTCTGGTAAAGTCTTCGGGTTGGGCTTGCTGTGACCGCATACACGATCGTCATGCACGAGTGACGTGATTCAAACTCGGATCGCATGGTCGTCTTTCATTGCTTGCTGTTTGCGTTAGCAATTGCATTTCCACTCGAATGTTTGATTGGTGTACATCAATGCGACCAAGACCATGAAGACAGAGCTTCGGAGTAAATAGAACAGTAACCGTCATAGGATAGGCAAAATTGTTGGCTTGTGAGTAATGATCAGTACTGAACTTGGAGAGAAGTCCTAGTCGAGGGGTTATCGATTGGAGTTAACAGACAGTAACTGTGTCTCCTCTCGAGGCGATCGGGCAACCTGATCATTACTCACAAGCGAAAGTGGTTGAGCGTTGATAATTCGGTCGTGCCTAATGTGAGGTCAATGGCGCAGTGGTAAACACGGTTGCCTCATGAAAGCATGGCCGGAGTTCTAGTCCCGGCAGTGGCAAGGATATGCACTACTGACGAGCTCTAATGAGAGCGAAACTCGAGTCTAGTGCTTTTTTCGAAAGGGGCCGACTGGAAAGTCTATGGGAATGCGACAGCTGCGATCAATTGTGGGTGATGTTCAATCTATATGAAAACCAAAATCCCCTACTACTCATCAGTAATCCAAATCAATTGCCTGATTTTGTGTGTATTTTCGCTGCACGGAATAACATCGTGTGCCACAATAGTTGGTCACTATCTGTTATCACTAGCCCTGTTTTTGGCACACGCTGTCGGATTAGTTTGTAACGGCAGCTGAAATAAGAGCACACCCACACACAGACGTCACTACAAGTTGACTTCATTGCATCACCTTCGGTTCCGTTCACACACACACCGTATCCAGTGTGTGTGAAGACTTTTGTGATTCAGCCGGTCACAGCTCGTTAGACAGATGGTAAGCCAACAGGACAATGGAACCTTTACATCTCAGAAACGAAAAATACAGACTCTAGTCGTAAAATCCAAAGTGGGAAGGAGAATAATGAAGCAAAAACGTAAGTAGCAAGTCAATATATATTATTGCACTCTAGATAGGATGAAGAGAAAAACTGTACATTAAAGTCAAACGAAGAAACAAACAAAATCTTCAGCATACAATGCACCGACAAACCTGAAAAATGGCATGAGGCAACCATAGGAAAGTTTCTCTGTATCTCTCACATAGAACATGGGTCAGAACAGCCTGGAGATTTGCCAGTATGTTGATGTATGTGAGCAAGCTGATCGGAAACCATCGAACTCATTTTTCCAAATCAAGCATATGTGCTGACCGACTGAAAGAGCTGAGCGTGCCTGGGCTTCCTGGCTTGTGTGAACGATCGATTTTTTGGAATTCTGATCTCAGTTTTGTGCAGTATTGTTGAGCGAACACAATAATCATATCGATAACCACGCAAACGGACACCAGTGGCTCAATCAAGAACCAGGAAGCCCATCACCGCACAACGGATCAGATTGGTCGTTCTACCATCCAAAGCGCGTTGGGAATTCCAGCGAGGCTGCTCAGAAATTCAGTGCTAGACAATGAGACATGAGTCCATCACTTTAAAGGTTCGAGATGTCTCAATTTTACTTGGAAAACTCCGTTCTACATTGGAAGATAAAAACTACCAACTTCAATTTGCGAATAAAGTTTAGTCAAACAAACTCAGAAGTTTATAATGGTTAGTAGGTGACCAAAATTTAAGATGGTGGCACCCTGTTCACAACTGTAGATGTGGGTCAACCGGGATTCAAACTATCATTGAGAAAACCGAGAAGAATAATCGCGCCTGGTACAGCTCACGCCAAATGCAGTCTTGTCACAGATCAGGGATTGTGAAAGGCGCCGTCTGAAATTTATTCTCAATGGGAATTCGACGCATTATTGATAATTTTTTTCGAACGAGTACAAAATGGTATGGCAGAAAGTATCTTCAAATATGGTGGAAGAAAATATGCTAATTAGCTTTAGTTTGGCTCAGCATTCTAGAATCAAGGATAAATGGACCGCATTTTATCTGAATGCCGAAAAGATTGTGTAGGCTTTATGGCATTGTGTTCATAATATCACCCATTTGAATGAAATAGTGTGGTGGATTATCAAGCGGGAGGTGAGAGTATTCCAACACTTGGCGGAATACCTCAACGCGGGGGAGGTCCGTCCAAAAGCCCACAGCGAGCAGATCGGGGACAACGTGGGCGACCGGATGAGTCATCGCTCGACTGGATCGGATTAACGGGCGAGGAGTGGCAGGCGAAAAACCCCCGGTAGAAGGCGCCGATCACACACGTAAACCGGGCAGAAGTGCACACGACGTGTGAGCGGAAACCTGGGCGTGTTGTGGACTGGAATGCTGACTCATAAACGCGAGTGCGTGTGTAGCATGTACGATCGTGTTGGAATAACCGCTCCCTCTAGCCGTTAAACTCATTAGACGTGAAGTTCTCTTGTTAGAAGCGTTTTTCGGAGGAGGATGCGAATAGATCGGTTGGTGTACTTCAAACGCTTTACACCAACCGCTTTCAAATGGGAGATCGTGTGTACACAGTGTTATGAAGTTCACACAATCTGTTCGGATAAACATATTTCCGAGTGGCTTGATGTTATCCAACAAACTCATCCCAAATGTATATCTCGTGCGTTTCATCTATGCCACCCAACTCCAAACCAGCCATCGCAGCGGTATCGTACAAACAAGCGTTCATATTTTCATCCTACAAAGAGGACAAAGAATATAAGCAAAGAATGTAAGCTGCATTAAACCTTAGCTATATAGCGGCCACGGTCCTTGTGCCTCTCAGTTCCGAAAAAAATATCCAGTGTCCACATGCGTCAAGTCAAAAAATTTTGATGAATTTATCTGCACCTATTGTGTGCAGTACGTTGACCACAAATTGAGGCACTCCATTCTTAGAGCAATTATCCAGGTGACTTCTGAATGCCAAAAATGGGATGACAAACAGTGTATTGACAGAAATCCGGTCTACCTTTAGACGATGAACAAACATGGTTAAGCAACTTCCTAAACGCTTGCAATACACCATTTGAGATCATCGTTATGTACTCAGAAACCGATCATCATACGAAACTCTGGTTAGGTAGCTTTTTCTATCATACCGTTTGAAATGAGCGTTGTTTCATAAACAAAAAATGGTTTAGTATATTGGTTTTAGGGGTCACAACAGCTGGAGCTGGCATCAGCATAGGTTGTATAACGAACCTGAACACAGCAGTGGCTCGTCACGTGGAGATGTTCGTACCTATATCTGATTGTGTAAATGGTCCATGTTTAATGAGGCCAACATTACGGGTCAGGTACAGCCGTCCGATTGTTTTCGTTAGAGATGAACGACAGCAGCCGGTGGACATCGATAAGGCGAGCAAGTGAAACCAAAGTGGCTATAGAACTGGCGGTCTTTATGCACAATTTAGCCTGTACGTAAGCAAAGCAGCTAGAAGATACAGTATCTGATATTCGGCTCAGAGACCAATCCTATGGAAATCCATTCACAGA
>LOND01005733.1:18062-33489 GCA_014220965.1 Paragonimus kellicotti
GTGCAATATCCTAGAAAAAAACGTTACTGAGAAGGTTGAAAATTAACAGAAGTCCAAGCGAAAGAACTAGAAATGTTATGAGTGCAAATACGCCATTAACCGCGACACGCTGCTATCTCGGATGGCGTTTCCAACCAGCGGTTCGAATGATCACGAGGACCCCATCCAGGCAGGCGACACCTACCCACTTTACTCAGTGGAGCAGTCAGGGTTCTCATATTTCGTGACCACGTTGTCGCTTGACCACCACGTGGTTTCACCCAACTGTTGTGGCTTCAGTATATATAATGACGCCTACGGTAAACGCTCAGCTGACATGGTACGTGACCTAACCATCGCAGGCTGTGCAACGTGAGTAGTTGACCGATCGATCGCGCATCCCGAGCGTTCCGGAATACGCGCCGGCGAACTGCCGTATTGCTCACGCGATCAGTCCACTTAATGTGGGCTAACTGGCGGAGACAACGATGGTCAAATACAGCAAGCTTGTTGATATCTTCCTTGCGAACAGGCCACGTCTCCGAACCATAGAGCAAAACAGAACGCACACAAGCATTATATACTCTTCCTTTCAGCGACAATCGAACGTCTTTGACGCCACAGATGACGCAGGTTGGCAAAGGCAACTCGTGCCTTTGCTATCCTCGTTGATATCTCATCAGCAATATTACAAGCTGACGAGATAATGCTACCCAAGTAGGTGAAACTGTCCAGTCTCAAGCGGATTACCTGCAATAAAGAAAGTAGGAGTGGAAATGCCCCAGTCTTGAAGTAACACTTTGCACTTTGAAGGTGCGAAGCGCATTCCATACAAACCAGCCCGGTCATTCACCTTGTTCAGCATGGTCTGCATGTCTTCGGCAGAGGGGCTAAGTAAGACAATGTCGTCCGCGTACTCATTATCGATCAACCGTATCCAAGCTCAACACCAAGTCCACTGGACTCCTTAAGCGCACCCTCCAAAATGTCGTCCATGACAAAATTGAACAGGAAAGGGGAAATCGGACACCCTTGACGAACACCACTAGAGTGGGTGGATGAACTCCCGAGACAGCTGCTCCATAAACCCTCAACCCTGCTTGGACAGATATACAGTGATCTCAACAGATTCACGTATTTCTCTGGTACTCCCTTGCGAAGAAGACAGTTCCAGAGAACGTTACGAGCAACTGAATCGAAAGCAGCCTTCAGATCCAAAAAGACCAAGACCGTCGGCTGCCTATAAGAGTGCCGATGTTCCAAGATCCGTCGCAAGATAAATGTGGTCAACGCGACCTCGACCGGATCGGAATCCTGCCTGTTCTTCACGTATCTGGCTTTCTCTGGGTTTAGTGAGCCGACGTAAAATGAGGCCAGTGAGTAACTTGGAAGCAACAGATACCAAACTGATGCCTGTGGTTGTCACATAGACTTCGGGCCCCTTTTTGAAAACGGGAATTACTGTTGACAAGCACCAATCGCGAGGTACCATCTCCATGTCCAAATCGTCTGAGGAGTTTAGTCAGTTTATATAATAACTTTTTCCGCCTATTCCGCGAAAGAGAAGGAGGGATGAGGTCTGGTCCAGGAGCCTTGTTACGCTTCAATAATTTGAGCTCTAGGACCACTTCTGCTTCCGACGGAGGGCCGTCTGGAATGCAATAACTGACCATTCGGGTCCCGTCGTCCACATAATGGTTGAGGCCAGCTGAACTGTTCTTCAAAATGTTCAGCCCACTATTCAAGTCAACCATGATGGATTAAAGGTGAAAAACCATCTTTTTTCACATATGGTCTCACTTACACCGACTCGACGACCAGTACAAACCACGGATCAGGGAAAAAGCCTTCTACAATTTCCAGATAAAAAGGCCCTTTCCATCTCTTTCGACTGTTCGACCAAGTAGTGCTCACGGTCTTTGCGCAAGCTTTTAGTCAGCTTGCGTTTAAGTTCTCGACGGTCGTCATCATATTCAGAACCAGGTGGGATCGAGCGACGCTTGTTCATAAGGTTTATCGACGCGACGGAAATCCAGTTCTGTCGCAACTGAACAGCTCCTTCGGAACATACCTCTTCACAGCATGATTTCATAGCTGCAGCGATTTGTTCCCAGTGTTCGTTAGGATCTTTCACCTGACTCGAACTGGGCAACTTGTTCACCAACGCCTTCTGGTAAGCGTTCTTTACACCCTCATCGCTCGAATGCCAGTTAATTACCTTGCATTTACGAGCGTGTGTCCTCTGGGTAAATGACAAAACAAAACGGGCACGCACAACAGCATGGTCCGAGTCCAGGTGGTTGCTCCAAAAGGCACGACAGTCCTTAACAGAGTGGCGCACCTGTAACTGACTGCTATATGATCCAACTGCGTCCACGGCTGAGAAGCACACGGAGGTCTCCATGTAACACAGTGCTTCTTCCTGTGTTCGGAAATATAGAGACCATAGGGAGGCACACAGCTGCAGCAGTCTGTCACCATTGTCAGTGCGTTGTGCCCGGACACCAAACATACCTCCCAGCCGACCAAGCTGGGCATTCAAATCGCCCGCTAGTATGATGATGTCTGAGTGTTTGGTTTGTTTCAGAGGTCAACGAGGGCGTCATAGAACGCTTCCTTGGTATCATCCGAACAGCTGTCTGTTGGAGCGTACGCCGATATAATGAATACACAACGTCTTTCTGATTTGCGTCGACAGACTTTTACCGATGTATTGAGTCTGACAGCGCACAAGCGACTGTTCACTGGGATCCAATCGAGCAAACATTGCTCTGCTCTGGAACTCAGTGCGATTCCCACTCCAGCTTGACCGCGAGATTCAGCTTCGGCGTCACCAGAAACCCTGAGAGAGAAGCGCTTGAATCGACAGTTATCTAGAGGTGAGCTCAAATGGATAACGGTGCTAGAATCGTAGACTCGCGTCTCCGACACGCAGCACACATCAAGCTCCAGACTTGAGAGAGTACTAGCCAGAGCAGCTTGCTGACCGACTTGTCGGAGAGTGCGGACATTGAAGGCGCCAATGTTTACCGGTTGTCTTGGCCTCAGAAAACAATTATCGCCCGAAGGCACATGGAAGGCGGAAGAAATGGGGGTAAAACAGTAGGAGAAAGTCGTATTGGGTTAATAATGTCACTGTCGGGAGAGCGATAACTTCTGATACTTCCCGGTCGTTTATGCCGCGGAAGGGGTTGACTTGAGGGACCCCACCGAGTCTCTGACTCAAAAGTCTGACCTGCGAGACAACAGGATACAGGGTTTTCTTGGGGGACCCCACCCGGAGCCAATGACTCAAAAGTCTGACTCACTTGGCAGTGAGGGGCTTGCCTAGCCCGAGGGCGCAGTGAATAAGACATTGATGTCTGATTCTGAGCACTGCTGCGCGCAGTGGATGTACTCAAAGCTACATCGGGCTTTTGGGTGATAGATGTTTTTCGACCGTATTGGATAATACGCCGGCGGTCACGGTCAACCGTTGGGCGATCGGAGTGCTCTTTGTTTGAGGGTACCTTTTCTAACCCCCTTCTTCCTGATACGGAAGACAGCAGTGCCGCAACTATAAAAATAGTTCTGCTGTATGCCCATAGGATCGTGCCTCACTACCTAAGCACTCCTACGCGGTCAGTAGTGCGACATACAATCCTATGAGTGTAACTGCTTTTCGTCTGGCTGCTCCCCTTTGGCCTGTCTGACAGGGTTGAACCTGGAAGGACCGGAGTCCTAGTCAGCATAGCCCGCCGGATCGAAACAGCACACAAGCCCGACCACCTCGTCAAGGTAGCAGTATAGTCCACTTTATCCGTGACACGATAAGGGCAGCTTGTTCTGTTAGCGAGAACGCCAACCAGATATTTGGGTTATTCACCACACTGTTCAGACAGTTTGATTCAGATCGTTTCACTACTATATTTAGTCTAACAATGCGTCCCCATCTAGAGCCAAAATATGCAAGCTAATTGTCCTTATTGCGTGAAGGACATTACTCCTCCTGAGAAGGTGCAACGTAGATCTACACTTGGGATTACGACATTGCATTCTGCAACCTACCCAAATAGGTTGCCCAACCTGAGGCAGTTTTCAGTAGGCTACCGGTAAATTAGGGGACAACTGGTTTTAGATATTTACACTTAACAAAACTGGTGCTAAAACATCAAATGGGCACATTGTCTGGGTGTGGTCAACCTGGAATAACCTACCAGAATCTAGTGTTATGTTACTGTCTTCTATATCTAAGCGTAAATCTGATGAACCCATTTCGTAAACCGAACCGGGTATTCGACAACTTGATCATCGAAATCATTGTTGTGGAATACATCTACCTATAATCTTTTACTTTTGATACTAACCAGTTGTTGTCTGTTATATGTTACAGTGCGGTTTTCATACTTGCTAAACAGTGATTGGGTTTGTATTACATACAACATCCTCTGACTTTCTACTTTTAACTGTTTCTGCTGCTGACCACCAGAAACCGAAATATTCTGTCCACGTGACCCTTCTTTTTGAAACCATCCGACACAGATTCAGATGTACATAAGAATTATCAGCTTTCCTTAAACTGTAATGTGCTGATTAATCATACGAATCCTATTGACTCATCTTAATATGGCTTAGCCGTATAGCGAACACATCAGTCAGTAGGTCTTCCATATTTTATACATATACGAATGTCTGAAAAGTCTCAACACAATGAACAACAGCTCGACTATTGTATACAAATTAAACCATATCTTTCTAAATTTTCTCATAAGTCACCAAGCCACCACCATATTTGCCGAAGGAACGGAACTCCATAACCGCTGCTCTGTACATGAACTGGCTATGGAATAGCAGTCATCGGGCTATGAGTAAACTGAGCATCAGAACGGTGTTTCGAAAGTGTAGGACAGTATCCAATTATGCTGAAACTTACGGCTGCCTATTTTTAGTTATGCTTGCAGATACCTTCACGAAATTTCACCCTATCCATTTGCGCCAATCCCACAGAAAGCATCAAGCTACGTTTGGTGATACGTATGTCAGCTGTGCGGGGTTTACGAGTGTGGTGATTATCCGTTCACAACGGAATTACTCGTTACCTTGAGGGTATAAACCAACAACTTTTCTCGCGTTAAATTACGTTGACAACTTCTTTGATCACACGGTACACTATGAAAAAGAGCAAAGTAAGCTGGTAGGTACCTTTAGTAAACAACTGAATCCTAACATCTTCAAAAACAGAATGTTTATGTGTAGACATGGAATATTCGGTTCTAACACTAATGTAACAGTTTATGACTGTCAAGCTTGCACGACTATTCTACTGTACCGACCAGGCTGAAGACTAAAGTGATTTTCCAGACTATAGGAAACAAACGATGCTTCCAATTTTTTGTACAGATATGTCAACCATTACGCATGTTACAGCGCATTGTATCTGTTCTAGAGTAGCCAAACGATCAACCTGGTTCATTTTCACTTTACGCTAAGTCGGCCAGTACTGCTTTGTTCTGACAAGGAGACCGAGCAAATATGCCTGTGCGCAATGGCAGCCGTGTGACTCGCCCTCACCTCTGGTAAAGTCTTCGGGTTGGGCTTGCTGTGACCGCATACACGATCGTCATGCACGAGTGACGTGATTCAAACTCGGATCGCATGGTCGTCTTTCATTGCTTGCTGTTTGCGTTAGCAATTGCATTTCCACTCGAATGTTTGATTGGTGTACATCAATGCGACCAAGACCATGAAGACAGAGCTTCGGAGTAAATAGAACAGTAACCGTCATAGGATAGGCAAAATTGTTGGTCTCTTTTTATTAACATCATCGCAGTGACAAAAACAAGCGGAATTTAAAAACAAGTTAAAAACAAACTGAAACCGTTGGGCAATTTTATCATTTCCTTAAGTTTGTAGAAAAGGTGACAGCAACAGTCCCACTGAGCACAACTAGTCTTCCGGCTTTTCGTTAACTAGTCAGCGCTGCGTACACTCAAACACTATGCTGTGATCTGTGACCCATGACTTTTGCACTAAGACAGAAAACTTATATTAGACACTCATGGATTTCACGAACCGACTAAATGAACACACCACCCGTGTAGTGACAAATTTGGAATTCCCTCGTCCTTGAGCACAACGCAACTAAATGTCGTTCGTCATAAAAGTCGAAGTTTCAATTTGATGGCAGAAGCGAACAAAACGAGAGATACAAACCAATCAGCTTGTGAATACGAAATGTAAGGGCACGCGTAGAAAACGTACACAATGTGTCTAGCGGGGTCAGTAACATACATAGCGACGCGCCGCTAATATCGTTGACAGCCTACTAAAGATCAACAGTTCAAGATGAATTTTCAAAAAGATGGTCGATGGTCACTTTGGAAAATCTGCTGCGTAAGACCGTTTCAAATCTCGTCGTTTTACAAGGAACATTCAGACATGCAGTTTACTGGAGCGAGGATCACAGTGTCTTTCATGTACGAACTGAAGGAAAGATGTTGAATGGTATTGAAGGTTCCAAAGCATAATAACGTAACATTACTCAGTCGTTTAACAAGAAACTGAAAGTGTCACACAGTCAGATATCACAACACGTCAAACGTGGTGACATTCGTATCGGAGACTATCTCGTGAATACTGGTGTTCGCAGTGGAAAGTAGAAACTGCCATTCAGCGTAGATATAGATAGTTATGGTCACGTGATTAGATCACGTGAACCACACATGCAAGCAGTTAGCCTTATCAGTGCATCCCGAGATTGCGGCCTACAATCGTGCATTTCCGGTTACCTTTCTAGTTGTTACTGCCCTATATGGCGGGATGGACAACCAGTCAATTAGTCAACTCAACGGACTCTACTGTGAACAACAATACTTCCGACAGAATTGTAAAGGCACTCCAGTGTTAGCCAATGTGTTTAAATAACTTCGTCAATTTTTGGTTTAGCTTGACCAACTGTTCGTACGTTAGTTCCTTACATAGTCATTACTCAGAATATGTAAAATATATCAATTGATAGGTTTAGTATACCTGTTTCAATTAATGGTGTGTCAACAATTGCAGCGATAAAATGTTATGAGCATTTCTCCTACTCTGTAGGCTTGGAGGAATCTAGTAATACTTTGTATGTCCATTTTGCCTCCTAACTTCAACCCACCGTTTTTTGTTTGCTTTCGACAAGCATTACACAAGCAGGAAGTGTCGTGTCGTTTTAATTTGCATTGTCCTCTCTAATTCAGCAGAGTCCAATTCACGGTTCTCACGGTTTGCTGAATAGGTCGCAATCAATCGACTGAATTCAGCCTTGTGTGCTCAGAAACAACTATTCGTGAAGTTGACCCTGCCCTGGACTAAGTGACATTTCCTAACTCACTGACTGGCTATCCACTACACACCCCTAACTGTTCGATATAAAAACCGTTTCATGTTATTGTAAATTTGGTACTGATGAGTCAATACGAAATGCTTGCATCTACCAGTTTTCGTGTTCTAACGGTTTTGTTCAAACTTCTGAAGGGAACGAACTGTTTTAAATTCTGTTCGCAAGCCAACCACAAATAACTGACCGATTTCAACCTATGAAGAAAACAGAAACAACTCAAACACTTCCGCATTCTCGGTGACCGAAACCCAGTGATCCAGAGAACAGAGGTCTGGACGATCACGTTGTAATAACGTGAAGCTGACGTCTATTTATGGGTCACGCACTCGATTTCGCAACACTTGTTTCGCTGACAAGACCCAAAGTGGTAGAACCAGTTATCCATCATACTGCTGATGGTCACGGGGACCAATAGTTTGCAAACGATGCTCAAACTGTGCCAGTTCCAGTTGGCCACTCGCGTTAGAGTAGTTAATGAATAATCCGGTTTATATATAGGGAGTACATTCTGCCTAGCTTTTAAATGGAACTTGCACATTATTGACTATTTCAGTTACTGATGTCAAGCAGCCACAACATCTACACAGTTACGCAGAAAGACATAGATTATTGTGATTATAGCTTATAACGTGATACAGTGAACTTCGCAATCATACAGACTACAGTCAAGCAATCGCTTTCAACTGTCCCTTCAAAAACCAAGTTAATAGTTGATGTAGCATGATGTGGTACGAAATGTTAGATGGGAATCAAAAGTAAGCAAATTACTACAACATATTTGTGAACTAGTCGCATAATGAGCAATTTGTTCGACCATTCCTTAAGTTTCGTGATCAGGTTCCAATGTACATAAAAACAGAAACACATTTACCTGCGTGCTGATTTGCAAGGATTTTTAACTCCAATAGACCGTTTATAACACGACATTGAACAACCACAAATTGTGGAGTTTGGAGCCAGTTGCGTACACAGTTTGGTGCACCTTGGAGTTATTCACACATTCATACGGCTACATGTGGTAGTGTAAGACTCACATATATGCATGTAGACTTATCAATCAAACAGACTACCAATCACTGAGAACTTCGTAAGCTCTCTCAGATAATTGATTGTCTGTCGTTATTGTAATGAAATTAGGTGTGAGCACGCCAAACAATCTACGGAAGAAATCCAGTGGTATACACTTTGAGGTAAAACATAGCGACAATATTAGTTTACTAGTCAAACTTGGTACCAATTTGCGGAAGCTGTTAGGGTAACGAAGTTTATGTTACACCCAATTAATTACTTGACCAGGGAAAACGGTGGTTGACACTTTCAAACATGCATTCCGGATTTGCCGGTAGTGTCCTCAGTATGCAATCTAGAAGTTAGCGATTTTTGTTAGTTCAACTTGAAGAGAACTCTTGATCGAAGGGTCATTGATTGAGGCGATCGGGCAACCTGATCATTACTCACAAGCGAAAGTGGTTGAGCGTTCACATATGATAATTCGGTCGTGCCTAATGTGAGGTCAATGGCGCAGTGGTCAACACGGTTGCCTCATGAAAGCGTGGCCGGAGTTCTAGTCCCGGCCGTGGCAAGGATATGCACTACTGACGAGCTCTGGCAAGAGCGAAACTAGTCTAGTGCTTCTTTTTGAAGAGGACCGATTGGAAGGTCTATGGGAATGCGACAGCTGCGATCAATAATATGTGATGTTCAATTTATATGGAGCACGTGACCGTCAAAGTGCGTTATAGACTAGCCAACCCACAAGTTTGGTCACCTGTTCCTTAAATTTGTACACTCTATTAGAATGATGCATTGATAAAGGTCGTAGCTTGCAGCATCCATCCTTAGGACATTGCTCCCCTGACTGTCTGGCATGCAACAACATCTCAAATTATGACTACATTCACCTCTCTATGGGCATACGTTTTGCACAGTTTGTAACGTCGGGGACCAGTCTCTAAACCCCACAGCTTACTTCCATGCCGTAGTGGTTTATAGCGCTATACGAGACCTCTTGTATATTCTGTCCAATAAACGTTCGGTCGTTTTTCCTCAACGGTCTTCCGTACATCACATCTGGTAAATTCGTATCTTGGATAAAGGACTTACCGCATCGTGCCCCTAATTGGTGAGCCCGTTTGGATATTTTTTTTCTCCACAAACGTGAGTTGACGTTTCTATACATTTTAAAATCGATTTGTTATCCATCATTTGCATTATAATAGAGGCTCAAACTCACGTTTTGTCAGACGTTTCGATCAATGCACTAGAGGTACCATTCGTACAATTCCCAGAGAACAACCCTAAGTTATGGTTTCGGCCATTAAAGGCCACCTTCGCGCTACGACAGATTAATTCTGAGCTAATTCGTTCTCACCACGCAGTTGCAACGTTTCCACCTCACGGCTTTGACGAGGTGGTCGATATTCTGGAGTTACCGTACTCTGTGAAACTCTATGAGCAACTAAAACTAGCGGTAGTTACGCACATTGGTTTTTCCGACCACCAGCGCATTACTCAGCTTCTAGTTGTGGATCAGTTAAGTTATCGTAAACCATCACGGCACCTCCACAACATATAGGGGAGGCGACTTTTTTGAAGAGATATGATTCCAACGTTTACCTAAGGATATACAAAACATCCTTGATGCAAACCTGCTAGCAGCCTTGTCACACTCAATGGTTATGGCCGACCGCATTTGGAAAGCATACGCACCACCGTTTTCCAACTCTCTTCAACTTGTCAGGGGGCGGTCGTTAATTTGACCGCCCAAGTTGTTAGCTTAAGTAAGCAACGTTTGAAGTCACGCTCGACTACCTCCAGTCGACTACACGACAGTCTCTCAGGTTCACGTGCACCTCATTAGCTGCCACTGAACGTCATTCTCGATCATTGCTGGTATCAACAGCAATTTGACGGAAACGCGTGACAATGCTGACATCCTTGTACTTTTGGTCCAGTCAACAAAAGGAAGTCAAATCCTCATGGCTATCGGTGTAGTTCGTCCGACCGGTTGTCTGTACTTCCTAAAAGATCACGAGTGGTGCTGAGGTTAGCGTGATCCCAACTGAGGCTCAGGAGTTGAACAGAACGATCACCTTTAATTTTCATGCGGCCAACGAAAGCACTATCGAAATGTTCGGTCGGCGCTCTCGAACACTTGATTGAGGTCCTCAGTGGCCGTTCCGCTGGATCTTCACGATCGCCGACGTCTAAATGGCGATAGTCGACTTCGATCTTCTCCAGCACAAGACCTTCAAGTACCCTCTAGATGACGCCATCTGGTCGACCATTCGACAAAGTTTACCGTTAACGGGATTTTGACCGAGAGGTTTCCAGTCAATTCCCGAGTACGAAGGCTCTAAAAAATTACATTCATTCAATTTTCTGACCGCTAAGTTCCCGACTGTTTTCCGACAGTCTTCATTTACGTTTGCCGTCATAAGTTCCAGGTGGCATCACATAGTTACGGCAGGCCTGCCGGCGTTCACCGAAGCCCTCAGGTTGGCATCGGGCAAGTTAAGAATAGCTTGCGCCCAGTTTTGCGCACACGTTCATACTTGGAATCATTCGCACGTGCAATCGCACTTGTGCCTCACCATCCCCACATCGTGCCCACGTTTGTCCAGGGATTGTTTGTCCACCACGGCAGACCATTTTAGGTACAACGATTCTTTCGCCAAACAGCTCGCCAGACACTCGACAACAAATCCGTAAAGTATGTTACACCCGTCCCCCCATTAATGTACGCACGTCTTCGTTGGCGTGGATGCGCAGCGACGTCCCTACAAACGTATTTGGGATGGACCTTTCAAGTTGCTTCAAAGAAAGGACCGCAGGCACAGCATAAATTGCTTAGAACCGTCTCCATAGACCACCTCAACCTCTCCTACTATGATTTCCTTGATACGTCCACGAAGTTGAGTTCCTCCTCGTTCGCCACCCAGCTCATGGTTACCGACACTCCAGTCAGCAGCTAGAATGAGCCTGCTCCGGAGCTCCTGACACCTACGCTGTCGTCGTCGATCACTACCTGTTCTAAACGTCGAAGCCTTTCCTAGGGCGGTAGTAACGTACACAGCAACACAATCGCAAAAAACGTTTAGAAACAACGAAAATACGGGTATATTGATTTATGTTGTTTATTAAATCGTCTGTTATTGTCACGTGATTCGGTTGGTTACGTCATTTATCCTTGTGTCGATACTCAGCCGATTTCGCTTCATTTCCTGTCGCATATTTCCGTCCGACGTCAACTTGACGCATGTGGCACCACCACCGCCGTCCGCGAACGTTCCGTAGACGCCAAGTCTTCAACATCAAGAATATTTAAAAAAGTTTCCACCCAGAATTTTATAGGAATATCTTAAGATTAAAAGTAATCAAAATTGGCCACCCTGTCCATGACCGGATCGACTTGGTCCTGCTTTGAAATTCGCTTTGAACGCACAATCAACCTTTTCGTAGAAGGCTTGCTGATGCCCGCAGAAATCAGTTAATTTACACACACTTGAGTCTGTAAAAAGTTATGTCCCTTGGGCAACTGAAAAGATACTTAGGGCGAAAGGACTTTTCAATTAGCACACAAATATTGGGAACATGTGGACTTATCCCGAGTGAACTAATTCAGACAATTCGAGAGCACGACTTGTTACGGGGAAAATTTAGCTTCAAATATTAATCGTGAACATTAGCTACCAACCAATCAGTGTTTTCTCTCTAAACACTCACTACCTGTTGGTGAAAACGCTCGGTTGCCTCCATTCCAAATGTAAATACATGCTCTCTTTTACTCAAAGCACCAGTTTCAAGCAATGCTCTAATTAGATGACTCATTTTACCCGCCACTAATTCCCGGTTCCCCAGGTGGTGGTGCTTGAATTCATCCCACATAATTCATACACTCATGTCCTACGGAATAAACACAGTTGACTTTGTACTATTGACGTCGGTCAGTTCCATCATTCAGAGACCGCTACCAATCGACCGATATACGGATTTTAACCCGATGCGCAAAAGCTAATTCTGACACTGAGACGGGCATTTTCCGGTGGCAGAACACGTCGGCAGACTGGCATCTGATGTTTATAGCAGTAGGATGTAGCAGTCCACAGCGCACGTTCAGCCATGGAGAGACGAAAGTAAAGCACAAGGCCGGGTCATTACAGTCGATCAAGTCAGCCGAAAAAAGGCTTTACCAAGATGATTTGCATCCAGTGACGCGTTGCATAGGATCTTCGTTCTCTCTCTCACCAAAATAAAAAGCCGTTGTTCCTCACTGAGGTAAGGTTTTGGTCCGTGTGTAGGTGAATAACAGGGAGCAGATATTTTAGTGTACTGTTCATAACTACTCGTTAGCCCCACCTAAAATGCAAAAGAAAAATCCATTGAGAATGAAGATTGAATAGTTATTACACGGAATTTACAACTATTGTTGTATACGGCTGTAAATTGCGCCAACATACGTACTGTATAGGTAGGGTACAAAAAAGTTCTCAGTATCGGTAGCTGTCATGGCCAGCCAGTCATAGTCACGGTACACCAGCGTTATCTGGTTCAGCATGATGTTTAGTCCAATCCAATTTGCATCATTTGCGCCTGAAAATGCAAGTTTCCGGTAAGCAAAGCACTTCAATCTCGAAAACATTTTGAATGAGCTGTCCAAGCCCAACTTTGAAAACTAAAAACACTGGCCTACTTCATGGCACCTCTGTATGGAAAATATGGTCAAATAAGAAGTACTGATAAGAGCAACGACACGGCTTGATAATATGGGCAAAAAACTGAGAGGTATCAAGCAACCTGTTTGTTTTGGTAGCATGACGATGAAACCTCGCGTTAGTTTCCAATCGATCTTTTAGAAGCGCACAAATCTAATTGGTACAAGAATACAGCCTTTTATTATCTATCGTTTGGTGAAAAAGTTATCATGATGACACAACCTGTTAGGGAAGTGTATTTCTGTCTCGTCCATTTACATTTAACGGTGCATGCTGGTTCTCAGCTCAGCGTTTTCTTTCACACGCAGAAACGTTTTCAGAGACGTTCGTCAACAACCGGGTGTTGTCGATCGTCGACGGTGTGGGCCAAAACACTTAGTCGATGGAGCCGGGCGAGTTGACCTATAATGCTTGTATACTCCCTTGGTAGCTAGTCTGGTTGTTGTTACAACTGTCCTGCACAGCCTGTTCGCTAACCTAACTCCGTTTGGAAGCCTGTTTTCGAGCACGCGGTTTGGTTTGTACTCTGATTATTGCATACTGGTCCACATTTTGTGGGACGATCTCTATAAATGGTGTTACTCGGTCTCAGGACACTTGGATTGTCAAACACCTTCAGAAGTGTGTGTGCATACAGTGATATGACATCAGGTGAACGGGGACACGCATCCGTCAGTCCCCTAATGCGCTTTCATTTTGGTGCATCTGCCTAACCATGTATGTTCACTGACCCTTCTTGTCAACATTATACAGATCCTGTTAATTAGACTGCTAGCCAAATTAGGCACGTTGCAAATAGACGTGATATTTTATTCAGGATGTCACGTTTCCACGTAATCGTACCTCGGGGTACTGACTGACTCCTAATAGCGGCCTCATGCAGTGAATCGACCAGCAGGCCAAAATGACAGCGTGAGCACTGATTGTTGATGCCTTTGTGACCGGCAGTTCTGGGAAAGCACCGAGACATCAAAACTGACTATCGACGCAACAATCACTGTTTCTGTCACAGTTGAGTGTGTCAGCAAGCACCGTTGTGACCGATACCCTTGGCACTTCCTCAATAAGATTGCACGAACGATTGGTTCATAAAAAGTGAACAAGTTGACACACGAACCAGATTGGCAGGGTAAAAGGCGTCTTGCTATTTGAGATGCCTGCAAATTTGGTAAAACTGAGACTAAACAAGTCAACTAGCAGGTTAACTAACAGGTAATCGGCACTTTTTCATAGCAGTCTGAAAGAAACGACGCAATAACCAGGCAATGTTTCGAACTCTCGTTTAACTCAACACTGTTGTCTTTCATTGTCTAAACGGGTACTTCAGAACGTCACAATTGAGTTTGCCAAACTTGAGGTGGCAAAATTATCGGGACAGCAAAATGCATCCTACCCCAGTTAAGAACTCGACCAACGAAATCCGGGAATCTGTTACGTAAAATGGCAGTACCAGTTCTCATGTTTTCGCCGGTTGCCTATTAAAGTCGGAACAAATTCACCAAACTAATCGAGCTCATAAATCAGGTCTACACATACATCGGCTCGTCACTGGCCAGATCCAGTGCAGACAACGGTCTGTGGTCAATAGCCCTTGTACGCAGAAGATTGTGACCAGTAACACTTCAAATGAAAGATGGTGAGCTGTCAACAACACAACAACACATGGAAAGCGTTCGTCAGATTAACCACAAGGCCGAGGGCTAAGCATCAATCTCATTTTGCCCGTTGAATGGATGAGTCATACTGTGGGATAAAAATGAAAAGTTTTATTCTTCTGTGGCGTTTACACAGTTCTGTCATGAAGTCGGGTATGAATACTTTCAGTTTAATTCTAAAATTTAATGCCTCTCTGCAACAAACGTTTACATTCAGAAACTGTATATCCAGTAAATTTTCCATAAATCTCATCGGCCACTGTCCAGATGTAGGTCGGCTGCTGTGCATCTGCAGTCTATTGTTGACACTGACGATCCTACATTGGTTTTCATTGTAGAATAAGACAGTATTAGGGTTTCCTTAACATATGAATGAGTATGCGCACTCTGATGCTGAGATGGAAGTAGAGTGACAGATCTCCTATCCTTCGTCCAATAGTTGTAATAGGCTGACTTTCCTAACCGTTTTAGCAGAACGAGTCTTCATAATGACCATGTGGTACTGTTTCTGATTTTGTGTGCAATCGGCTACAGTTCAAAATTAGTGGGGGTCATTGGTTCTGTATACTGTTTCCTGAGTACGCTTGTTAAGATGAGAGTGGTATGAAAATAGTAACTCTAATTTTATAGCATTTCAAAGCAACCTTTTCCCGCAACAAATTTGCACAGAGAAGTCAGAAACATTTTCTTGCACAATGTATCTCGCGAGCACATTTCGC
>LOND01005734.1:23907-37402 GCA_014220965.1 Paragonimus kellicotti
AGGCGAGCTAGCTTTGTTAACTGCCTGCACCCGTAAGGGCTAACCAATCTTCGTGTCTGTCAGCCTGACCATGTGCATATTAGCCGTGTAACTCACCGTTTGCAGTGGTCAGGTGCGAATTGCTGAACAGCTCAAGTAAATGCAGATGTGTCTCACTAGGCCATCAGTGAAAATAAAACGAACGAATGAAGCAGAAAAGTTACAGAGTTCAAGCAGGTTACAGTAAGGTGTTCATAGGCAGTCGGAATGACCATCACAATACGTCAGATTACTAGTATCCGAGAAACAAGGAGGTTTCCGAGTTACCTTGGACTGCTGAAGTGCGATCAGAGCTGTGGCGGCGTTCGCAGTGCAACGGAAGTGGAAAAATTGGATGAAAGACCTGCATAGCATCGTCAAGCAACCACGCAAACAGGAAAAAGAGCAGACCAGCGTGCGCAAATTTTGTACTGTTTTCGGTCAAGAAAATCGGTCCACCAGCTGGTTGTTGACATCGCCTGAAATATGTCAGCACTTGCTCGGCTAAATCACCATCGAAAATTACAGCGACTTGCTCATAATCCATCGTTCGAACAGCTGTAACCGTTGGCCGAATCATCACCTCTGTATCGGAAAAAGCCGGTTCGTTTCTTAGGCCGGTTGATTCGGTTCGGAGTCGAAGCAGGAAGTATATTGCTTCGGAGCGTCTGCGGTATATTGCACGAGAGTTGTCGGTTTCCTGGGCCGAACACTGAGGTGCAGCAGAAGATCTTGAAATAGACGGACCGCGTTCACTCTTGGAGCTGGAATTCGACCGGCCGACTCACTGGATACCAGGGTGTGGTTTCGTGTCTGCTGAAGAGATGATCGGGGTGGGTTCGGGTGGACTGCTTTGGTTTCTTCAATTTATCCGGTTCACTGTTATATCGCTGTTGAACGCCGGAGCGACGGTTTGTGCGTGTGACTGTGACAGTTTGGCTCACCCAAGTAATGGCTGTCATGGATACTAACGCTCTGATCGCCCTAAAGCGCGAACGCCATATCATGCTACGCTTCAGATGATCCTTTTTCGACACAAGCTAAGATTGATGTTCCAGCACCTGGCGACCCCTCCGTGTTTTGTCGTGACCACAAGAGGAGCATGAACAGCATCAAGTTATCGAACACTTTTGTCATGATAGCCATGGGATTTCATGTGTTTGCTTAAATAGCCACGTGTTTCGTAGGACAGGTCACAGTGCTAACACATGTAGGGCCGCATGTTCGAGTGTGTACAGTAGTGTTTGTACGGCAGACAGAGTTTGTGATACACCACACCATAGTCGTAACACGTTCGCCTTTATAACCCAGAGAACCCCCTTGGGGCATTTAAAATTGACATCAAGATACGCGAACATGATAACCGGACATCGTTAACTGAAAAAGATACAAATACTACTGGCAAAAACCCTAGTAGTACCGGCTGGAATCTTTCGGGGAATGCATATAACTTTCACAATAACGCGAAGTGGGAGAAATCGAATTATTAACGATAACATTAAGACGGGATAAGTATACCATGCTTCGAGTGAACCAATTTTGCACGTTCTCCAGTGAGAGTTCGACCAGTGCTGTTCGCAATGTGTGACAGACTGAGCAAGGCAAACACGTTGCTCTTGGGTCAGCAAACCGTCAGGGCCGCCGATTAATTATAGATGTTCAGATAACTGAACACTTATAACGTGGCCGAGAGATTTTTTCAAAGTAGGTTTATACTGAAAAGTTATTCAGGCAATCAAGTTACTAACCCAAAAGCAATTGGACAAGCGCGAAAAGATGCGTACATCAGCCGCGAAGCCCGCAGCAAGTGCGGTTAGTCACTGAGTTGTTCCGAGACCGGTGGGTAACAGCACTCTGAAATCTCGAGTTTACCAACAATAGAACCATCAATCGACCCGAAACGTGACCAGCACTATTTGTAAAATTGATTTCGATGTCTTTTCTTCTATCTTAGTTATGCTGGTTTCTTTAGATTACATGTTATATCGCACACCATATAAGTACACAGTCCGCAAACTCCCCATCCAAGGTTAGGGGGCTGACCAACAACGTAATCACTGCAGGTTATTCTAGTGTAAACCTTCATGATTTACAGGCTCTACTCTCTCTCTCCGTCCCGTGTTGGCTGGTTTCAATATTTCTCGTGTGGCAAGGTGACAGGAAGACTTATCAATTGTACTATCAGATACTTCCAAATATAAGTTGGGTGTTTTACACCCAATTTCCAAGGAGCCCAATGCAGACATCATGAAGGAGATTTAGGGAGAGCTGGAATAATAATAATAATAATAATAATAATAATAATAATAATAATAATAATAATAATAATAATAATAATAATAATAATAATAATGTCTGCAAGCCACGTCAAAATGCTATGTAGATTAACGACGGTCTGAGTATACGGTCCGTATTGCAGTAGTTGTGTTACACAAAATAAGTTCTTCTAAATGGATAAAATTCGTGTGAGGCTGTTAAACCTAGACCGTAAATTCAAGGTCAGTTTTGCGGTTATGTAACAATGTTCTGTAAACTTTTCCATTACACTACTGTTCGTAGCGTAGTTTTCTTTAAACCGTAACGAATGTTGGTATCTTCCATGACATAATTTTTTTCAACTGTTCAGGTTTGTGGTAACTACCAAATGCGAGACCTTAAGTTACACAAAAAGTTTACGCTAAATTCAAATACTTACAGATCTACCGGTTTTCGATGGGGGGAATAGCAAAGCTGAATTTTATCTAAAAGTTTTGGAAGGACAAAAAACATTTAGCTCAGTGTAAAACAGCTTTCACTTGTGGATCAGTGGACAGGATTTTA
This sequence comes from Paragonimus kellicotti, assembly GCA_014220965.1. Lineage (NCBI taxonomy): Eukaryota > Metazoa > Platyhelminthes > Trematoda > Plagiorchiida > Troglotrematidae > Paragonimus > Paragonimus kellicotti. Next base: position 26,746 of record LOND01005734.1, read on the forward strand.
TTCCCACGATGTTTTGAAGCAACGATGGATAACTGGATGATTTACTGACTATTGTACAGCATTGGAATTATGGAGCTCAAGGAGTGGTTAGATTTGATGATATCCAAGTCCATCAGCATCGTCGTTTCGTAGAACTACGTAACCACAAAGGAAGCTTCATTATTTATGTCAATCACCTTCGCTGTATACCCTTGTAGTATATTTGAGTATGCGGCCTAATACATTGGCATCGAAATGTAATTCAAAATTTTAGATCATATATCATTCAATTATGATTGCAAGTGTTTATCTTTCCCTTTGCTTTTCGCGATCTGTAATTGTTTGTAATCTCACAAACTATTCTTTTTCTTCATGTGCGATAGGCGGTGACTTCATTTGCTTCAAAACCAGTTATTCTAAGCAATGAAGTAAACAGATTTTTCTCAAGATTGGACGTTTTATCCAGACTTGCCTTTCGTGAATGACATCTGAAACTGATAATTCACCTCAAAAATTGCGTAAAGCGTATTAATCACTTGACTTAACTTGACTATCAACATTTTCCTTACCACGTTGAGGGCACGGCCTCGGTAACGGTGTATTTCGAGACTGTGTCCAATTTCGTTCAGTCCGTTCAGTCAGTTGTTACCGATACGGGATAGTGAACTTATCAGACTGACTTTGAATAACGAACCGACACGAGCCCAAGACTAGTCTTAATGTACTAGACGTACAGGACTGGGGACTGTGGATACAATTTCAACTTAGTTCACGTTACAATGTGACATAGAGTTTTCTTTTGGGTACGTAGACAACGGAGGGCTCTCTAGGATGGCAGTTGTTTGACCATTGTTATCACGGTGCCATGATGGGGAAAACACGTTTGACCTAAGACGTTGTTCGCTTCTGAACATTCATTACAAGTAACGTGGAAATACACAACCACGAATACAAACACCATTGTTTACGGTTGACGTGTATCCACATCCAATAATGCATCGCCAGTTTCTATGTTGACAAGTCCCCCACAGTTCAAACGTCCGTTTTCAATCGTCGCTTCCATCTCCTGATAATCCTGGTGTTGAGCCCAGCCTTTTAGTTTCCACGTTTTCAACCCGTAACGTCACGTGCTGAACAACAGAGTTAATGAAGATGTGCCTGAGGAGTGGGCCTGAAACTATGACGCGTTTTGTGTTCTGTAAGTGGCTATTCTGGAAGCCTAAATATTATCACATGAATACCTATCCAATAATCGTCCAGAAACGTCGTACCTGTCCGATACTGGTGCCACGCCTTAAGGATAGTTTGCCCAAGTTCTCTTCGTCTTTCTGTATCTACTCTCTCACTTGTTGTCAAGCAGGTTACGTTGGGAGGACCACAAGGCGGCTATCGGAAAGGATTCGTGAACACCTCCCGAAATGGCTTCGCAACGGTTCGAGAAAGCCCATTTCCAGTGCAATCGGTTCTCACTTAATTGACACTGGTCATCAAATTGAGCCGGATGAAGCCTTCCGAGTCATCTACAAGGTTCGTCAAGCCCACTCCAGAGCTGTCAGGTTGCGACTGTTATCAACGACCGAGGCTATTGCCATCAGATACCATAACCCTTGTCTGTGTTCAGAAACAGTTCCTAAAACTCTACACCTCTCTTAGCCAATTATTTCACAGCGACTTCGATCCTAAGCAAGAGTGAACCACTTAACACCGACGAACGCATGTCCCACAGCAGTGTTACACATTCGCCAACACCATCGCCCTCCTCCAATAGACAATGACCCGCTCCACGTATATGATTTTAATGACCCACTTGACTTGTTCTAATTTTCCATATATAAAACGCATGTACCCTATGTAATTGTAAAAGCCTGATGAGAATTACCGAAAACAGCTGTTCGCAAAATTGACTTCTTATGAATTTTATGGGAATCTGGACGTGATTGAAACTTGGTCAATTTGCATAGGGTGTAGTTCAACAGATTTTTCTCATGAACAAATATGTTAACTGGAATAGACGGTATGATGGTGATCACGCAGCTGCTGTAACAACCTGTCCTTAAAGTCTACAGTGTTTGAGCATCTTTCAGACTAGCAGTACAATTTGAATTGATACTCTTCGGATAAACTACAAGACATACATGAATTGTTGGTAACATTTAAGAACGCCTCGGCAGTAAGCGCGAGCCATCCGATATGAGATGGTTCCACGGTTGCAGAGACTGATACAAGATCCACAAGGGATATGATAGAACATACTTCTATATGGAAAGATAGTTCATCCTGGGCCAGATGATCCCATAAATCGGAACACAAACGATGGGCATAACGCGGTTACAGTTGTTGCAGTTCCAAGGCGCGACAATCTATTTGAAACCATTAAACCTGGTCATAAAAACCAATGTATCCTGTTTTGTATCTAAAGTGGTAACATGGTAGACCTTACAAAAGAGGGTAAGAGTTTTCGTTTTTTTTCTGGAAGCAGTCGTCCCTTGGAACTGGATGGTTGGAGGAGAGGGAACTGGACTCCGTAAATAGTATTGTTTTTGTGCTGTCTGAAACACTCTTGTCTGACTTGTACCCCATTAGTGTAAGATACTTTCAGTGATTAGCCGTATACATATCCGCATCAGGACTCTGAGGTGAACAGTCTATGGCGTGTGTTTAAAGGGAATCGACAACTGAGATTGTGCGAAACTGAACACAATTCACATTTGAACGCAAATTTTGCATTCACGTAAACTTTCAGCCAGTCTCTGTGGAAAGAATCACAACAGACTTGAGATTTGCAAGCCGCTTAGACCTCGCTGGTGGTGGGTAACTTTGCTCCCATCAGGACATGAACTCCAGTCCACGGGTATAGAAAGTGATCATGTGGAGTTCGAACCAAATATAAATTACAAGTCGGCCGATTTTCACGTGATTATCTGTTACACTCTTGGATCAACTTTGGTCAACGTGGAGACACCGGGGGACAGCGTTCTTCCGAAGGAGGGGTTCCAACAACAGTCCTGTAAAAGGAAACAACACAAACAAGCATGAGCCAAAGGCCCAGTAAGCCATGCACACGACTTACACAAACGAAAACTAAAATGGCACTAGTAATACAGTAGTACGCTGTGTTACATAATTCAAAGTCACTCCGTGGCCACTTGTTAGTTTCGATTGTACCTTAAACCGTTTTCAGGTTTCCATAAGATGAGGACCAACTCAAATGTGTTATAGATTAATTATTAAAGATTAACTCAGTTGCTACAACTATTCGTGCCGAAGCCTTTACCAAAACATACATCCACATTAGAACAATGATAGCCACCGCTGGTATCGTTCATACCGCTCCTTGCATGCAACACAGTCAATTGCAATGTCTGTGATGGTGAATTTCCCTACATTAGTCGTGTAAGGTTGGCTTATGCCCATTTGGTCTTAAGACAACAGGCGTGGAATTGATATACAACGAGTCTGGTGATATACACGTAGTATCTTAAGACCTGTCAATAGCGGTGCTGGCTACCCTGAGCTGAATGAGTCATAGTTTGGGTAGACTGATTTAGACGGGTATTAAAACTACGTGGAGGTTTGTACCTCCAGGTCAACTAAATCGTCTTCTTGAGCGACTTGCATGGTTTGACAATAGGAGACTTGTAAGCCCACAAGTATCTTAGCATGCCTACTTATACAGCAAAAGAGTTACGACCGAATATTCCGCTGCTTACAGAATATGTTGGATATGTCGAGGAATCATCATCATCACAACGGCCTTGAGCCTGACCGAAGGTACTGTGGCTCGGGCAGCCGCTCATCTATAAGATGTCGTGATAAAAGAAGACAAAGCGGAAGAACCAGAAATGGTATGAATGAAGATGTGCCATTGACTGCGACACACTGCCATCTCGGGTAGCGTATCTGACCAGAGACTTCAGCCAGGCAGACAACATCTACCCACTTTGCTCAATGGAGCGGTTAGGGTTTTCATATTTTGTAGGCACGTTGTTGATTGACGAACTGTTGGCAACCATAAAAGTATATCCTCAAAACCGTGTAACTTAATCAAGGAACTAATGGTGAAGTGATTGGGGTTTTTTAATTGTTCCACGTTTACAGCTGACGTTAATGTTGCAAGTATCTTCTAAATTATATAATCCTGTTCCAGATGAATAATTAATATACAATGTTTTACGTGTGATATGAAGGTCCGCAAATCAGTAGAGCACACAATTACATTTAGCTTGCACTTGTCAGTAGGCTCGCGATTGAGAACTTGAGTTAACTGCATGAAAGATGAGTATCCCTAAAGGCTTATTTAGTTAACAATATGAATTTCCAAAAGTAACTACGTCTCGATGCTTCCAAAAATAATTAACAAACTTGAATCAGAACCGTTTGGGATTCACTTTTATAAGGCAACAACCGGAAATATTGGTCTACTTGTATTGACCAAGAATACAGGTTTGTTACGCCATCACAGAGTCAACTACGTTCTCCACACATTCCCTTTGTTTCAAACCTGTTGTATGCACATACACTCTGGGCCTATTGCAACGGCTTGTAGATTTCGTGAGTCATCTGGATTGTGTACTACTTCGGGTTCAGTTTCATTATTGTTACCTGTTTGTAGCGCATCCGGAAATCACGTGGATACCTACAGTCAAGTTCCAAAATATAGACTGACATATAGATCAACAGATACCCTCTGAACTTCCTTTGAGTAGTAAACTGATGCGACAAACCTTTGTAGGGATAAGTCATGGCATGAGGCAGGATCACCGTTGATACTTTCACTGAACAGGACAAGGACGATGACATCTGTCTGACTAGACGGTAGTATGTAGTGGTCAGGTGTGAATTACTGAATAGCCTGAGCAAATGTAGGTGTATCTCACTAGGATACATGGGATAATAGAACAGATGAATGCAACGCAAACGTTATTGAAATCGGAACAAGTAGTCAAGGGTTTGACTCACAGAAAGAGTACACGGACGTTCTTAACGACTAGCACAATGTTCCAGATTACAATTGTTCGGGAAGCACAGCTACAGTACAGTTGCACGTAAGTTCCTGAAAGGCGATCGGAGCTGTGACGGTGTTCGTGGTACAATGAAGCCTAAAAATTGAGTGAAAGATCCGTATAGTTTTGTCACGCTACTGCACCGAAAAGGAGAGAATAGCGTACCAATGTGTACAAGTGTTGTTATATTGCAAGATTATTTTGCTCCATCTGGGCAACTTGTGATGATGATGCGAACGCCAGTGCTGCACACAACTGAAATGTTGGTAACTGTTAAAAGACAGGAAATAATCTACGGACACTAAGTTGCTGCACCCTTGAGACATGTCCACAACTTTTTCCCGCTTAAACCGGTCCTGGAAAATCACAGCCTACTGCCGTTTCGAAAGTTGAATATTACGCAGGCCGATATTGGTTTTACATGCTGTATGGCGAGCTACCAACCGACCCCTTTCTCTAATGCAAATCGATCTTGCCCTCCAGATATGTGTATGCGTGAGGTGAAAAATTATGACATGGCGACAACATCCCAAGACACAGTGATGGCAGGTTATGGCAATTGAAAGTCGGGTGCGAAGGCAGGTATGTTCAAGAGCGATTGAGAAGTCAACAGTTATGGTGTATAAAAATAGAACGCCGGCTTCGGAAGTTCACGTAAATAAGCCGGCTTATAGTCAACTCTGCATGATATTAAAGACCTTGTTCAAAAGAATGATCGGGTGAATAGGAATTGCCACTGAGAAAAACGGATGGGGTGGAAGCTATTTGGGTAAACTCCGATTAGTAAACAGAATGCGTCATAAACCACTGCTTTAAAGGCTATTTTGGCTCTTCTCTCGTAAACTGTCCATCAGCAGCTACTTCACTTCATCGGCATATTCGCTGATGTCCCAGTGTCACCGCAGTAAGACAGTCGAGGTCATAAAATTGCTCCCTTTTTCACGTCCAACATCTTTGTTATAATTAGTAAGTATCGTTTATAATCTTATCGTAATTCGTAAGAAAACCAGAACCCTGGCAATTCAGCGTCTTGATTTAACTGTTCAAGATATATTGATAGACTGTTGTCGGACCAAATGTCCGCGAGCGGTCAACAACCTAGACAGTTTCACTCGGTCAACCGTTCTCATAGTTGAGCGTGCTTTGCCTTGAGGATGGGGTGTGCTTTAACTCCGAGGCGAACTGTCACGCTGAGGAAAGGTACACTGTCGGGGACATACCTTTGTACTCGGAATACCTGTCTGAAAGAAAAACAGTGAACAACACCAGCAGTGTTGGGCTGTCGTATTCCATGTGGGGAGTAGCATGTTGGTGGGCAGTGTAATATTGTACAGCGTAACCACGATGAGGCGGCTGGACACAAAGGCTTCACTCACACACCTACTGGTCTTATTCCTTCGGGTTTACACCGGATACGTGGTGTGTGAGTGGAACCGCAAGTGGTGCAGCGCAAGCCACTTGTGGTGATGGTTAGGCGCAGGCGTCTTTTGGCTTCGGTCACAGTGACAGGCTAATCCGAAACGGATGCCGACAACTACTATACAGCGTGTAATCGTGCTTTTTATCGATACGGTTGTGGAGTTTTGTTTGTTGGTTGGTCTATAAACAACATACTAATCTGGACTCAATGGAACCCGTTGTCAATAAAAAATAACAGTGAACCATTGCACTCACCTCACCAACAAGGAATCAACGAATAACACGAGAAACTCTTGTTGGGATTCACTGTGTACTCAGAAGAACCTTATAAGTAACCGCATTGCTGGATCACTCAGCGTGTCCCACTGGTTCACCTGCCTATATAATTCACATTTCGATGAGGTTCCAATATAACTGTGGCAAAATTGTAACTATATTGTCACTCGATATATACTACACTGTTTTCTATCACCTGTTGTAATCACATTATAACCTTTATTCTAGTCATCTAACATAATGCGTGCTTTGGACGACGACCAACTAACCAACGGTGGCAGCGTAACTAGGTGCAGCATGGCTTCCATCCGCTGGTTGGATCATCCGTCGTTGTCTGAAAATAGCTATCTCTTTCGTTACCATCTTTTCATACATTTTGGTCTAAAAACAGGTCTGCAGTTCAGATAGGAGTTTAAAGTAACGTTTCAATGTACTAATGATGCTTCAACTCTGCTTCGATGATTTCGCATTCATGCCCGGCTAAAAGGTGTTATCAACCCTCAAGCATTGGCACAAGGCTGCCCACCTGAGCAACGGGTCTAGGCCATCCCAGGGCCAATCTTTCAACCCGTTTCAGGTTGCACGGATGGGCCGATAAACTCGCGCGCAAGCGTAAGTGCGCAGGTACATGCGTTCACATGACCTGATCGAATAAATGGTCGGAATCCAGATCAGCCTGATAAAAAATGTGTAAGCAGTTTTTTTGAGATCCGGTCCCATTTCTGTAGTGCGTGCTTAGGTGTGCGGGCTGCCGACACGTTCCAAGGGTGACGAAGCCGTAGCAGAGGAAATGGATGAAACGACCAGAGCAGCAGCTGCAAGCGTATAGGTGTAAACGGCAAGTGTCAGGTCATCCCGCTGGTAAAACCGACCAAGTTCACAAAATTTCATTTTATCTGTAGCACACGCACTCACTCGTGCATACACACACACACACACAGTTGAATTGAGAAGCAAAGAAGTAGGCGGAATTATGCGCTAGTTAACAGAGCTAATTCCATATCTGTACGCTAGGAAGATGAAGCAAAGTTGATTCTCAACTGTGAAGCTGTTTTAGTTCCAAATCGACCAGTGCACATTAGTATTTGTGGTTCTATGCTCGATCGTCATCAAGGGTTGTGGACCACTATGGATGACGAAAGTATCGATCCGATGGGTATTGTGTTAAAAAGTGGAGACTCCGAATTGGACTAATACTCTCAGACCACAAGACTAGCCACGGAATTTAGAAAAAACCAACAGTGCTGATCATGTTGGGATCACCTAACTAGTACTATCTCAGTCAGATAGACCAGGATTCACAGGATCACAATGTTGACGAGAAAAAATATTTATTACAGATCCGGGTATCGAAAAATATTGCGTTTGTAGGAAAGTTGGTGCCATGCGGAGCATCCTCATGTGTCTACAAAACTTATTGGGACCGTGGCTAGATTAGCGTATCACAATGGTTTAGACCATGAAAGATCATATTCTCCTTATATATTACCGTGGTGCACTACCTGTAGTCCCATCAACACACCGACTGTAAACTTAAACGACTAGCACTAAAATGCGGTGAAGTGTGGGGTAGACCAATTGCAATTATTTCAGGTCTAGCAGAAAGATGACACGTAACCTGAGTTTTCTACCCCCAAGTAGATGAGAATTAGAGATCGTTCTACGATACACTGCCATTAGTGAACAAAAATACGATAGGAGGATGTCACGAGTATTCAGAACGCAAGCACTAAACGAACCATTTGAAGTGTTTCAGAGGAGCACCAAATATTATCAAGGCGCAGATGGAATTAACAAACCTGAGAATGTTGGATAAGTAGATCAGCCAAAATAATAATTACATGAATATATGGTAACCAAGACAGCTGAAGTCAGCAATAAATGGATTGCCCCAGATGGGAACTGATCTCTTCTCTTTCAAGACTGTAGACTGGGTGTTCACCATGAATGGGTTGACAGGATGCCAGTCCAGGCCAACTGGGGTATTCATGATCGGACTGGTTGAAACATAATTCAGCCGCAGGGACGAGACCGATAGCACCTGCGGTAGTTTCCCATATGCATTGTAAGCTTGAGCTCATTACAGACATTCTAATGTTTCTGAAATCTTTTGATACCAAACTTGATTCCGCCCATCTATCTGCTAGTCGGTCATATAACCGGAACTCCAAACTACATCAACAATTACGCTGAAGGTTCCATCGGTGTGTCAGGTGTCCGTTGTAAATTGTGGTTTGAAATCAGGGTTTTGAACTCCACGGGGTGAATGTTTATCCTACTTAGCTCTGAAAATCATAACGATCTATGGTCCTTTCAAAATTGCAACACCCCATTTGATCTGCAGGCTTACATTCAGATAGCCTTGATGGTCACTTTGAACACGAAAGATTACTAGACTAAGCTTCGCTCTTATTAGAGCTCATCAGTAGTACATATCATTGTCCCGATCGGAGTTTGCATTCTGAACCCGGTGTTCGTGAGACTAGCGTACTAATCACCACGCCAGCAACCTCACAATAGGCATGACCGAATGATCAAATCCGAACGCTCAACCACAACCTTGTATGAATAGTGTTCAGCTTGCCCGATCATTTCGAAAGGAGAATGAACAGAATCACTCTGTTCTATCCAATCGATAACCCCATGATCAGGACTTCTCAGGTTTGAAGTTACTGTCTTCATTGAATCCAACTGAGCATGGTTTGATTCCGTAGTAAAGGTTCGGGGATTTAGGTATTGCAGCAAATGTTCTATAAACGGTTTTGTAAAGACCAAACCCGGGGCTTTTATTTGGTAATCTGACAAACGAAATGCAGCGTGGGTAACTAGGTCCAATGTGAAATTTCTGAGCTTCCGGCGTGGCTTCGTAGCTCAGCTGGTAGAGCATTTGCCGCGTTTGGGCATGTTGTTTCTGTCGCTGGTTCGAATCCAGCCGAAGTCCAGATTTTTCGCAATTGGGTCTCTTCTAAAGCATTGACAGTATCGACATGTCTCAATAGCCAAGCCATGATATTTTAAAAAAAACTTTCGAATTAAACTGTCAGTCAGATCAACTCTTTAGATTGATGCGCGCATAGGGTACACGGCAGCTCAGTCAGATATGATGCTTCCCACAGTTGTCTACTCAGCAAATGGTATAACAAATAGCATTGTCTTGTCTTCCTGTAATGGTTGACCAAATCGGAGGGACGAGTGATCCAGTACTCGATGGAATACCTTAACGCGCCTAAAAGGTATATTCAAAAGCCCACAACGAATGGATTGCGGACAACAGGGGCTATCGGACGAAATCGGACAAACGCACGAGGAATGGGAGTCTAAAAGGCGTCGATCACACACACACACACTTATACACACACACACACACACAAACTGCACAGGACGTGTGAATGAAAACCGTCGGTGTGGTGTGGACCGGAATTCTGATTCATAGAAGCGAAAACGCGTATGACGCGGGAACGAGCGAGTTGGACAATAAAGAGTGTGCTTTATTGAACGACTTTTTGCCGCACTAGGTGTGGTGACGCCAACAACCATCAGTACAATACTCTTTCTGGCGAGTTACAGTAAAATTTCTCAGCGTTTTGATATCTAGTCACGATCTTGAATCAGTCGACCTTTTATTAAGGACATACGTTGCTTGAACAGCGACCATAAGAAATTTCAATCACATTCCGATATCAGATTGAGTCAAACGTTCTAAGACAGAAGAGTTGTTCGACAACTAATCCAACTTAATCAAGATCGAACGGGCACTTTGTACACCTGAAGAAGTGGTGTAAGGTTCAGAACGAACAAAAGAACGCTAGTGATTCTGTTTTTTGACTAACGCTTGTTGTCGACATATGTACGATTTGATTAAAAAAACTCATTTGACAGGTTGTGTTTCCCTTGGTCCACGTAGCTCTGCAATGAACGAACTTCGTAAGTTGGAACTTAATCGAGGTAATGTCAAAATCACACAGACCTTAACATGTTTC
>LOND01005735.1:0-10914 GCA_014220965.1 Paragonimus kellicotti
CGAGACACTAACCTGGATAATTGCTGGTCAATGCATAGGCTAGTGCTTTTATGTATTCATCTACAACAGTTGAATCAAGCGAGATAACATTCAGCAGGTCATTGTAAAAAGCTACATTGAAAGTGTGTCTCAAACAACTTGATTACAGTCATTGCGTCTTCTGGGAAATTTGCCTTTCTAAAGAAACGGATACACTAGTAATTTACTATGGGCAGATGGCACACTTTTTCCTAAACGTTTGTGGTCGACCAAAACAAAGTTTCTAGGACATTAAGAGCTGTCAGTTGCAGAGTTATAGTCTGTTGGCAAGCACAACATGCGAACAGCACATTTGTGTTCGAATGGAGTCAACACCTTCAAAATCGACACATCCAGATGAAATAACTAGGGCATTTTTGAATCGCAATGATTGAAACTATGCAATTTTTAGGAAAGCTACTTATTTTCAAACGGACACATGAACTTCAACTCTAACACCTTGATTGGGAACCAATAATTTCGATGGCCGAGTATCTTCTAAGATACTCAATAACAGAAAGATGTTACACGGAGTAATGAAATAGAATTTGAACGCCCAAAGTGAACTAAACGATCAACCAGTTGACCTGAGATGGACAACCTGATCTACTGGTTAGGAAATATTGTCGTGTTTTCGAGTAAATAGCCTATATTCAACCAGCATTCCACCGAAACATATAAATTAACACAGAGTGGAAAACCATGGCTGTTAAGCACTCACCATCAATGCGATTCCCCAAAATCTCCTTAAGTTTCTTTTCCATTTCTAGGTGAGAGAAAATGAATGTGCCTAACTATAGTGAAGGCCTTTTGTGCTCAGCCACAGTACTCGGTACATTCAACTCGCCACTCTGTGAGTTAGTGAATTTTGTGCGTTTAAATCCATCAAAAATGGTGTCAAACGCAAACGAAGTTATTTGAAATACTGCTAACCGAAACACGTTCACTGTTGTGGTTGGTTAGGTCACGTGGCCCATCAGGAACATGTAATCAGATGAGTATGGCACAAATATAAACCATAGTTCACAACGAGAAAATCTGAAACGCACTTGAGAAAATCTATCACTGTTAGGCAAAATCATGACGCTATTCGAACATTACAACTGGTCAGTTCACAGGGGAAACATGCTAATGTGAGCAGCGTCATTCTGCAACTGAAGTTAAATTTATGAAAATTACTAAATGGCGTGTGAGAAACGTTCAGGATTAAGTATGCAAACTCTGAGTGAGAGAACTGACATAGCCTATGGCCTGAACAATGTGGCCCATGAATACGTTCTAAACGTTGTTAACATGCACCGCATCTCACAGTTGTCATCTGAAGAATGATTGAGCAACACCTGTCCTGTTGTTCACTGGTCAATTTGAGTTTTTCGAATATAAGTTTCTCAATCAGTCTATTTACTTAACGTCACAATTACAAGTAGTTTCAAAACTGACAATAGAGATGGCAAGTGAATGACTCAAATGTTTTATCTATGGACAAGAGTTGTACGTCACTCTCAAACCATTACTCTTCATTGTCCTTATGATAATCTGGCGCGTTTCGAAATAGATGCGACAGATAATCAGTTTGTGCAAACGTATGTTGTATGAAACTTGGTTGCTGCAATTTCCCCACAGTTGTACACTGTATGAGAGGTTTATTGACTAACATTTAAAAGTGGTCTGGCTTTAGGCGACGTAGTAATTGATCAGAAGTTACTGCAAATATGAAGCTCAAGGATTGATGCAATTAAATCATTGAAATTATACTACTTAATGCAAGTGGATTATGACAAACCACACTGTACTTGCCTGCCACACTTGTAGCTTCAGTGTAATGAACTAAAATGTACGTGCATTGAAATTTAAGTGTTGTGTTTGAAGTAACTTTCAAAAGTGATACAATAGATATTGAACGGATTGTTTCACAGTTTTCATTACATTTCCAAATATGTTTGTCAATGTGAATAAAACTGTTTCCTCCATGTCAATAATCATTGTCATGACATCATTGATTCGCAGAATATGACCAGTGTTCATGTGAATAAAGCTGATGTCGGAAGTCATTGCGCACTGTCTGGCTGATTCCAAACGTATCGCACTCGTTAGTTGTATATTTGCAATTCATATTTGTGTTCGAGCGTGAACACGTGTGTGTGTGTGTGTGTACTTGCGTCTCTGTTCATTATCTCCATTTGACTCTGCCACATAAACATCAACACTGCATTATGTAGCTGATGGGAAGCAGGAAAATTCACCAAACACTGAGTCTGTTATTTCTAAGGTTGGTTTGGTAATCTACCTCGGAAAACATCTGTTTTTAGGTTCATATATTTGTTTCCGATTTGCGCCTGACAACGAGACTGTGACTATGGACCATTTGGCAGATATTGACCCAAAAACACGGCATTCATATAATTGTCTCATTGGGTAGCTTGCTGATTAGCCAAGGAATATCACGGGTTGGAAACGACTGTATTTGCGCATTTTCCATGCTCGCCCTGTTATAACAACTTAGAAGATTCTAGTTATGATTTTGATTTCCGACCCGAATGCTTCAATGATTTGGTTAGTAGAATGTTACGTGTCATGGGCTATAAGTTTATCATGCAACTGCTATGGTAACGCCACGTGTTGTCACGTTGTGAACACCGGTTTGGTGTTCGATTGTGTAAGTGGTGCGCATGTCCTACTGAGCCTTTGACTGTGAGTGTTCATCAGGTCTCGTTCAATAGAACTGTCGGTGGAATTCCACTTTGGTAGGACTCTGTCTCCTGGTATCTCCACGTTGCATAATCTTGGTTAATGAGCATAAGGGAGTAGCTGAAGTTCGAAACGTCCGACTGGCCTGTTAGGTAATTGATAGACACAGCTGTGTAAGAGATCGCGCATGAGTCATAGGTAATTACTACACACTTCTATGTTGTCAATGCATAGAAAAATTTCGTTCTGTGTTACTCCTGTTTATGTGCCTGTAGGCTATTTTGCTCATTTTAATTGTATACTTCGAGGATGTTTGTGAGAAATCAATATCACCAAGATGCACATGTTTACCACGTGTTAGGATTTTTGCTAACATAAGTGCAAGGCAGATTGGTGTATCATGACTCTATAGTTTGTAGAGCTGAGTCCGGAATTCGCGATTGAAAGGAATATGCGGACAGTGAGAAAATGTTCGGGTGCAGACGTGGTGGTGAGTTTCTACACCGAAAGCTTCCATGCAACAGCAGTTTGACGTAGTGCATAATGAAGAGGTGAGTGTTAACGCGTTAATTGCTGGGATTCCTGTGAGAAGCAATTACTGACATCAGTCTTGATTAGTACCGTGAACAATCACCTATACTATATGGATAATACCAAAACCTAATCGGGAATTATATGGTTTATTTCATATCAGTTGTTGAAGACAGCCAATGAAACGCCAAATGTATCCTTCGTATGTTGGAATGTTATTAACAGTTGGCCGTTTGATAACTATACCGGGAAGAAATTGGTTTCTTATATAACACTCATTCGAATATTGTTCTGTCAAATTGGAACATATTTGCAACATCTTCATTGATTAGTTATCCACTGTAATTCCTCACTGTATAAAACCCATGTTATATGAGAAACCCATTAAACAATCTGACGGGACAAGTGGGGCTTGAAAACAGAATTCGTATTCATCATCGGAGTTGATCGTATGCTCAGTTCCAATAAAGCTAGCGGATTAGAGAATAAAACTCATATAAGTTGCACTGACAAACAAGAACACTCGCTGATTTTGGTTTCCGTACAACTTTAGTCATGAGGTGTTCTAGGATTATATATTTAGATTCAACCCAGCGTGTTTTGCCGATGTTTCTACGAAAAATCAGTGTAACTTAAGGTTACTTGTTACAAAATTGTGGCTTTTAATTACGCTTGTTATTTCGTATAGAACCGAACAACCTTCCATTCAAACGACTCATCAAACCTTTGTTGTATTAAGCATAGTTTTCACCGCATGAATAACACATGCACACAACACACACACATGGAACCGAGTCGTGTGTTAATGGTAGTGTCCATTATTACTGAAAGTAGCATACAGTCGACCAAGCATATTGTCTGATGAAATAAACCAACGGTGAACTTATGTAGGGTTTTGTTTGTACCACAAGTGACAGAACCATCCTCAGGACAGTTTGATGCTACATAGCTGGTTTTACTAATCTATAGCGTCTGTTCACCTAATGAATATTAAACTCAAGTGGTTGACAAAAATGATTTCATTTATGCAAAATAAACTTACGTCCCAATAGTACGACTGCTGGTAACAGAATCGAAATGAGCGGACGCATCGTTTGTGAAATGAGCTGAACAATGTTGATGAACCACAAGCCTTATATAGTTTTGCCGTTGGTGGTCGCAAAAGGTAGTAGGCTGGTTTCACTGGAACAGATGTGATATTGTCCGACAACAGCGGGGGCTTTGGTTTCATTGGGTGTGGTGAGTAACACCATAAAAATCATCTTGATTACCAATAATGATTGAATATACAAACGATAGCTCAGTGAATCGGTTGTTCCATTCACGTAGAAACATTCTTAAACAAGCTGTGCACCCAAATTTTGTTCATCTCTAATTAGCTCCAGTTTGTTTTATCGTTGCCTCATGTGGCACATTTGCTATGTTTACTTAGTGTGATGGGTATCTGTAACGTCTCTAATCAAGTTCCAGTAAGCGCACAGCAAGTTTGATAATTTGCGTTTGGTGTACACGCACACACACACACAATTAGATTAACTCACCAGTCGGTAACACGAGAAAACCTGTCAGCAAACAAATTAAGATGGTTCCAAGTTTACAAATGTAGATGAGAGTTAGTGTGTTCATTAGAAGTTAGCTTAACAAACCAACCGGTTTGTGATAGTTTACTGTGTGGTCAAGTATGGTGGTGTTCTTTGGGTGCGGACCACTTAGAACGAAGGCAAAGTGAGTTCTATGTCTGAACTCAACGACGCAATTGAACAGTTTACCACGAATGTAGGCAACAAAATTGCTAAAATTGGAACTATCCGGAATTAGTAATCTCTCATTCAACACTTCTCATATACATTCATTGTTTGGCAGACACTAATGATTCAACCATCCTCATAAAGTTCTCCAGAATAACTGCAGCGTACATTCCATTTTGTTTCGTCCAGGTCAGTCATCATATACTTTAGTGTATTAAGATGAATACCGTTGTTCTGTTGACTGGGGTTGTCATGGCCACCTTTAATATCCCTGGTATATGTTGAAGTCGTCACCAGTTTGTAAACCCGATTCTACAGTTCAATAAGATCAGAATTTTCAAATTCGGGATGCAACTAAGATTACGTAACTGAGATTACGCAATTATATCGCACTGTTCACGTTATACACACCTCCAAAACCTTGTACATACTATATCGGAAATTATGGTTGTGTTGCACACAATGTTTTAATGAATAGATAAGGACGAGCTTGGCAGCTAAAATCAGATTTATAACAACCGAAACGCAGTGTCCGTTGAGTTCCTATCTAACCAACTGTAACAGCATCTGTGCGATCTTGCTGGTGACGGTTTGCCATGAGCTGACGAATATTCGTTGATATATGGGATTTAGTACTGGTTGTTATAGATGCGCATGTGTAAACAAACTTGGATTCCCATGACAAACTTCATCAGTTCAGTAGCATGGCGATTGCTTCCACTCCAATGTTCGGTGTGTCACCCCTTCCCAGGAATATCAATATAAGATTGAGCTAATCGTATAGCATAGAATAAATGCTGGTTCCAAATGTAGTTACTCTGAAACTGTCTCACCATGTTTACAACAGTCGTTCAAACTGTTAAGGTCATTAATGCAGTCCATCGAATGTTGGTTTCGACAGACGGCCTATATTTCGAAAAGCGTTACAGAATTGTTGTTTACGGAACAATGATGACATCACGTTAGCATGAATCATATTAGAATTGCTTGTCAACAGGTATCATTTCTGGCAGTAAGAAATCAGACATCCAGTAAGAATACAAAATGAACTCAAATTCCTGTTTGTCAGACATGGATCAAATACAGCCATAAGTTTTGTCTCCACGAAAGCCAATGGTTCCAACGTAAATTTACACGGCGGTTGCTTAGTAACTGAGTAAGAATGTGCGGAATAAAAGAACCATGCAGACATAGTAGAGATTTAGGAGAAAGTAGAATCGAGAACACTACGGCAGAAGCTCATGGTTGACAACGATAGATTTTGTTGTCAGGATTACTCTTCAGACAACGGTGCGGAAGATTGCAGACACCTTTACGTGACAGAACGCATCTACCACCGTTGTGCCACCGTGTGGCCAAGATTTCATTGCCTCAATGAATTAGTCAACGGCCCTTAGTCGCGAACGAGAGTAAGTAGTTAATCAGACCATCTGACGTTACACAGAATGTGACGACCATGGAAGACAGAATATACACTTCGATTAAATGAGGGGCCGGACGCAATCCTAGAGAGGTTTCTTAATAAGCGACAGAGGACCACTATTGTTGTGAGTCAAGAACATGGATAACGCATGTGTCAATTGTTCTGAACAACAACACATGGCGTATACTCTTCAACACCACAACAAACCGACACACTAATTTGCATATCACATTGATTCAAGCACCTCGCGGGTGCTGCCGTTGCCATTGCCATGTATGGAATAAAAACATTGTTTGTCAAGGTACACATCAGTGTTTCTTTTTCTAGCTCCTCCCTGTTACTCCGATATCCAAATATATGCTGATGCTCATAGTGAGTGATAGTGTGAGTAGTATAATGCTACCGGTCATCCTCACAGCACTACGACACACACTCTCCCGTTGTTCACTACAGTCTTACTGGCAGTGGCAGTGGTTGCCAAATGCCGAGAGCCCATATGCATGTTCTGCATGTATGGTCCACTTCTTCAATTTTTGATGGTACAAGTTAACGTACACAGGGATAAATATAGTACGTTCATTGCGTCTGTAGATACCTCGTCAGCAATATAACAAACTGCAACGATGACACTAACAGGGTAATTACAACAACCGGTCGACTCAAACTGTCCGCCTGCAGCAGCAGCGAAGCTCACTGTTGTGACGAAACTTACACATTGCAGGTGAAATTGAACAGCGCAATGAACTACAATATAAAGCAGCTAATTCAATGCAGTGTGCACACTGTCTGCAGAAGAATTAAGAGGAGTGATATGGCCCGTATACTTCACATTAATCTGCTTATTATGTGCCAGTGGTTCCACTACAAGTTGCTAGGATCCCTCAAACTCTTCTTCCAAAATTACATCCTTCACCCACCAAAGAATTAAAGGTCGGACACTATTGTCATGTTTCGCTTGAAGTGGAGAACACTACCTATGATTGTGCAAACAACTGCTGCGGCAGATGAACATATATCATCCAAACTCCTCTGTGCTTGAAACGGTTCAACAGCTCACCTTGGACAGCCGAATGAAAAAAACATTTGCACTCAAAATACAACCGCGAACTACGAAAACAAGATGTGGAAGTCCATTGATTACGTTAGGTGAGGTTACGTTGAAAACGTCTACCATCAAGTCGGAAGCCTCTCTACTTTCGGCGCACTTTCTTCATTGTCTGCTTCAGAACCTGTTGTGTTTAGATGCCAACGTACTGAACACATCAGAGACGGAGGTCACAACTCCTTTCTTGCCAGATGATGTGTTGGTAGCTTATTTGAAGATGGGCTCGGCTGTTGCTAACATAGATCTCGTGTCCACTCTCTAGTCTGTCAATCGGTGAAATGATTGTAATCAGGTTTTGTAAGGCATTCATTAACACCTGTGAAAATAATGCACGAAGGAAGACCTGAATTCGAACATTTACATTTGCACAATTAAGGCTCCAGAGCTACTTGGATTTCCAAAGCAGGATGGCCAGAAACGTCACAAGTGACCACATTAACTTCGTCGTCTGCGGCTGAGTAAGCAACCATAATCCAGTAAAATTGTTGTTTTTTTTCAAGTCGCCGTGGCACACCGTACAATCGTGAGGCCTAATTTTTTAAAACTTATAATCCAAATTATGGACAGTCAGTGCTGATGTTGTTACTCGGGTGTGAGTAACAGGTTGTGACTGGAATAGTAGCAGAGGGCCAACAAAGATCATCAGATGAAGCAGGTACCTAGGCGATAATTTTCACAAATGGTTGCTTCAACTAATTCTGGTAGTTGGGACCCCCAGAGTGCAAGTCTGTAAACTGCAAGTGCCAGCGTGATTGATTTGAAACCCTGCCATACTAACCGAACAGGTGACTATCGCGTGCACCGTTCCAGAAACCGTTCACTGAAGTGCACCATCAATGTTAACAAACATTCGGTGAGTAATCAAGTGAGTAGAGCATCGTCATTTTTATCGTAAAAACTATTGGTCTATAAGCTCACAAAATGCGAGCACAGTACTCTACTGTAATCTGGTTCTAACGCGACTTGAACAACAACCTCCAGTGTTCATTGGAACAAGGACCTTCACTTAACATGGAAGCCACTTTGTCCTCTCATAATTTTACTCGGAGATTCTGTATTTTTACTAGTTTAACGAAGCAGATACATTGACAAACGATCAAAACAAACAAATCGTGTTATATTCACGTGAAAACTAGTTATAATTACACTGCATATTCTGAATTTCTTAGCGGTATTTTAACAAGGTCACGTGAATACCATCTCCAATTTTTCAACAAAGAGATGTTTGTACTCAAACGTCTAGGTGAGCAACAAAGTGAACCGCTGAATCCGCTAGAGTATGCATCATAGTTTCCAAAGTGCTTCAGTCACTCATGCAGCATCGCTACCGAACGATATTGATTTATAGTTATCGTCCTGCGAGCAGAACGTACGTGATATGGGTTATTTTGACATGAGGACGTCAGTCGGCAACATCTCTGTAACTCCTTCCACATGTAACACCGATTGACTTACTGGTATGTTTCATTTTGAAAACAAAAGAGTGATAATTTTACACGCAAAGTTTCACGTCATAGTAAATGGAATACGTAATTACAAATCCTAACCGATCCAGGGTTTCGCTACACCAGTCTGATTTATCATACCTAGCCGTATATTCATTGATTCGTCTATTTATCCGCTGATGCACACAATCAGTTTTCGGAGTTCATATGCTGGGACCATATGCTGGGGACCACATTAACTACCTTTCTGTCTCTCTCTCTCTCTGGAATTGGTTATGCGTACTAAAGCGTCCTGAAAAGTCAACAGAGATGAAGATGGTGTGTGGTTTACAGGAAATTTCAGTGGATGTAAGACACGAGGTGTGCACAGGTCCCAGTTTGGCTCTTGGTAATCACTTCTATTTGAAAATGAAGTATTTGATAGCAAAAATCTCTTTCCCTTCAATCGTTCCACCAGGGGATATGTTCTGTTGGATACGTTCTGAGTTCATTACAATAAGCCTGCTCACAGACACTTTCACTCCTGTTATTGAGAAGGTTTATTTCTGCATCAAATGTAAGTTACGCATCACGGAGGTAATCGCTTGATTCTTTGTTGAACGTTGAGTGACCGAATTGTATATCTGTCATCGTTCGTTATTCGTCAAATCCAGTTCCTAGAAATCATACAGACTGACTTACTGTATATACATATCCATTTAAATATAATCGAGGAAGACGAACATGGATGTTGTATTGCAAACGCATGCTTGGTTACAGAAAGCTTAGTTTTTTTTAATAGAAACAACTGTTTGTTGTAAAATAGTGCGCAGACTCGTCATAGAGGATCGCAACATTCCATAAACGATTTATATCAATTGGATTTTGTGAAACTCGATCCAACTATTATTGTGTAGATATTTAATGAAATTCTGAAAGAATATTTTATTTTTCAACATCTTCTGAATATGAGTGTTGTGGATTACCGTGCTGTGGATTTTTTAATCCTTCTTAACTTGTGGAAAATGGGTCATATCATGAAGAGGGGCTTCCGGCCTACATGCCGTTTCTTCGTGATATTCTACAGCTAACTGCCTGTCCAAATGAAAATGGATCTAGTTCATTTCATTTCCATAGGAATTGCAGCTGTACAAGAGATTGTGACAAGTGCCATCCTTGGTAGCATTTTTTGCTGCAAATTACACATACTGAGGTATTACAACTTGAGATATTATTATTCAGGACTCAAATACGATATTCAGTAAATCCAAACAATAACTGATTATACAACGAATAGTTTTGACTGCACGACTTGTACAGCTTCATCTGACGAACGAATTATAGATCAGTGACTAATCTCACATCCATCCATCCATCAATCCGTCCAACCCACAAGCTTCCATTATCTCAACTGATGATTCGCCAGAGTCAGATTCATTTCCACTATAATCTGCAAATTCTGATGTTCTAACATTTTTCTACCTAGATTTTTCATCCACATGTAATCGGTACACGGCTATTTACATATCAGATGTATATTTATTTTCGCTATTCACTTCCTGATCATGAGGAAGTTTTACGCCAACAACTGAACATCTGACAGGTCAAGGCGTTGCTTTGATTACACGGTCAACGGGGAATCGACAAACTATCACATCGGTTGTGCCACACTATTTGAATACGAAAGCAAATTTAAAGCTTCCATATCGTCTACTTAATTGGCGACAGTAGGTTACATCACTTTACTCAAGCCCTGCTTATCAGAAGACTACAGTGGACTGTTTATCAAACTCTATCCGTCATGGTAACGAAACTGGGCTTATCTGATTAGTGTGAGCTCGGGTGTGCCTAACGTTTTTGTCTGTTTACAATGTCATCCCTCTGATGTACAATTTGGCTTCGTGTCGTAATGTTAATTGCACTATATGCCACACAGCCAAGGTAGAACGAAAGGCTGGCCGATATATCACACAAACG
>LOND01005735.1:21278-32710 GCA_014220965.1 Paragonimus kellicotti
TCCTGAATGTGAGGAATTGGATACCTATCGGGAGTGGTTGTGTTGTTTAATGCTGGGTTGTCGCCACATGGGTGTCAGTCGTTATCAGTCTTTTTACGTGCCATGTGCAACGGCGGAGCCCATGGACTATTAGACGGACGGATAATCCCGAGCTGAAGCATATGCTCAAAGTCGACTCGCGCTGTTTTGAGCTCATCGGGACCTAAACGGCGTGGACGACTTCGAACTGGCGGCCCTCGTGTGACAATGTGATGCGCGACGTCGGTCGTCACGGCCGGTGGTTCGTTAGCTGGGCGGACCAGTTGAGGGAATTCGGATAAAAGTTTCCCATAAGATTCGCAAACTACGGGATTGGCTAGCATTGGACTGATCACAGCCGTATGCGACGGCTTCCCCTAACATTGAGTTTTGTCGAGGTATCAATCAGGCGTGATCGACGTGCATCGACCAGCAAATCGAAATGCCGGAGGAAATCGATCCCAATAATAGAAAAAGGTATATCAGCTACCAGGAAGACCGGGCGAAAATCGCGTCGAAGACCAAAACCTAAACTCAACCATCGACGAGCGAAAGTTCTAATGGGCGTACTGTTTGCAGCTCGGAGTGTAGTGCCAGATTCTGATCGTGCATCCGTTACCAAAAATGAGATGACACTAACGTCTGCTCCTGTATCGATTAGGAAGTGCATTTTGGCGGTCAAATCCTTCATAAAGAAAAGGCGACTGTTGTTTTACTGGCCTGTGGCTGTCGTTGCCAAAACATGCCGGTCTGCTAGTTTAAACGATTTTTACCACGACGGCTACATAGTGTTTGGCATCTTCTAGCGT
Source organism: Paragonimus kellicotti (assembly GCA_014220965.1). Classification (NCBI taxonomy): domain Eukaryota; kingdom Metazoa; phylum Platyhelminthes; class Trematoda; order Plagiorchiida; family Troglotrematidae; genus Paragonimus; species Paragonimus kellicotti. Next base: position 22,106 of record LOND01005735.1, read on the forward strand.
TATGACCGTACGTCTCATGGTGCTAACAAAGAATGCTAGTCTTTGGTCTGGGCGGTGATTGGACACGCATCAGAGGAATTCTGGATGGTGAACTAGTACGCTGAATGCTGGCACGAAGATCCGCCAGTTCACGTCGCAACTGAGCTATCTCGGCGTTTGGTTCTGAAGGGTTGCGTTCACGACATTCAACTGCCTTGCGCAGGACTGCTATTTCAGCGTCCTTTATGGTTAACAAATTGTCCGCGGGACTGTTGCAGGTAACTACCTGCCCAACTAACGGTGACGGCGTCGTGCCTCGGAAACGTTCATGAATGGCATCGGCCGAAGCCGCTAGATCACCTAAGGGACGTGAGGGTAACACGGACAATAGCCCCTGTGTATAATCAGGCGGTCGTTACACCCATAACTTTTGCAAAAGAGACTCTGGCAGCTGTGGCTTAATCAGTGGATGTCGCATTTCTTGAAGAAGAACCGATGGCTTCTTGTCACCAACCGTAACCGTTGGGACGGTTGTTCCAGACGCATTTTGTCGGACGGCTGCGTTTCTTTAAGAATTGTTCGCTTAGCCGACTCATAGCGATCAGTTGCTGAGCCTAATAGGATACGGCTAACCAGGTTTAGCATTTCTCAAGGAAGAGGCCGGCTGATAAACTCTATTTTAAACACGGCGAACCACAGCTCTGAATCAAGATACCGGAATCAGGAACAGCCAGCGTGAATAGTGATACGGAGGACGAAAATTCTGACTTAGTCTCCTTGATGTCCAGAGCGACTGAGTGAATGCAAACGCGATATATAATTTAAATACGCATATGCTGTACAATATACGCACTCCAGACGTAACATGAGAGGGGAAAACAAAACTTAACTCGAATGCACACCATAACATACGACATAAACGGGCTCAGCAATCTGTATAATCGAGCGAATCAAAGCCGGCCGGTTATGAATAACGCAACGAGTAAACAAGGAGTATATTGTCGACCCGCGAGGTCAACGTGAGAGGATGCGAATGACAGGACGGAACGGTAACACAGCGGAACGACAAGCGAGCATGCAGCGGGGTCGTACGTTCGAGTGCGCGGGGTACTTGTCGGTATCCATACTCGTTCAAACAAATGTTTAAGCACATACAAAAGTTGGAAACCAAAAGAGTACAAATGGCAGTCGTAGCTCTAACATAATTAACAATGAACGAATAAGGTCGCTACAACAGTCCTGAGACGTGTATCATGCGAGTGATACGCGACGTTGAATGTAGCACAGAACATAAGTAGGTCAGAACCAAATATTTATCCATGTTTGTAAGCCTGTTTTTTGTAGATCTTCCGGACAACGGCAGAAGTTGGATGTCAAACGACTGGACAACTGTGGGATGCAAGACTGCTTTTCCAATGTGCAGTTGCCGCTCGTCTGCACGACGCGCCTTTATCCACTACCCCTGAGGGTATGTGGCAATTTATCAAGGAACGGATCACGACGGCAGCCACCGAGACGATCGGTCTCAAATGCCAGAAACGTCCGGACTGGTTCGACGACAACAACGTGGTTATCGCTGAATTGGTACGAGAGAAGAATGCCGCATTTGCTGCCTCCACAGTGGACCCGGCCAATGAAAGCGAAGAAGGCCACGTTCCGGAGTATCCGCCGTCAACTGGCCGAGCGTGTCCGCGGAATCAAGGACAACTGGTGGATGAAGCAGGGCGAGCGAATGCAGGGCTTCGCAGATCGTCGACAACATAAGGAGTTCTACGATTCGCTCAAAGCGATCTTCGGTCCATCGATCCAGTCCACTAAAGCACTGGTAGACATGGACACCGGCTGTTCGTGCACCCAGCCAGAGGACATCATGAAGGTCTGGCGCAAACACTTTGGTAGCCTACTAAATCGTCCTGCTACCATTGATTGGGTGACCGTGAACAGTCCTGCCGCAACAGGCCATCAAGCCTTCACTTGCTCTCGCCTCGGTTGGTCAATCGCGCAACGGACAAGCTGCAGGTGAAGATGGACTGCCAGGCTGAGATCCTGAAGAATGGTGGACCGGCGCTGGAACGTGCACTGCTCCAGCTGGTTCACTCCATCTGGGAGCACGAAGTGATGCTGCGAGATTTCAAGAATACCCTCATCGCACCTTAAGTGGTAGCAAGCAGTTCCCAGACAGCTATTGGGGCATCAGTCTGTTCAGCTGCGCAGTCAAAATCCTTCTGAACCGACTGAATACGGAAGTCTTGGAGACCAATGTTCCTGAGGAGCAATGCGGATTCCGGGCGAGTCGGAGTACGATCGACCTGGTGTTCGCTGCTCGACAAATTCAGGAGAAATGCCGGGAAAGAAACCAACCTCTGCATGCCCCTTTCGTAGACCAACAAGGCTTTTGATTCCGTGAGCCGTGAGGCGTTGTGGACGGTGCTTGGTAAGTTTGGATGTCCAGGTAAGTTCGTCAATTTGATTCGAATGTTGCATGTGGGTATGAGGGCGAAGGTACAGTCGTGTGGATCGACTTGTGATGATTTTGACATTGTCACTGGCGTGAAGCAGGGTTGTGTGCTAGCCCCAGCTCTATTTAGTTTATATTTGACTGCCATGATAACAGTTGCTTTTCAGGACTCTGGGGAGGATGGCGTTGAGGTAGAGTACCGGACGGATGGGCGCCTGCTGAATATCCGACGATTCGGCGCCCCAACCCGGTTACATACCTCAACGATGCGCATGCCTTCTGCTCTCAGATGACAGCGCACTGTTGGCACACAGTAAAAGATTGCAATGCCTATCGACTGCCTTTGTGACCGCCGACTTCAAGTTCGAACTGAAGATTAACATAGGTAAAGCATTTCCTTTCTTTCAGCCTTCTCCGGCTGAGGTGTACTCTGTGCACCTTTATCCCAAACCTGAGTCGATGAAGATGTTGTCGGCAGCTGTATGAATTTTTGCTACTTTGGTAACACCTTGTCCACCGATCTGTCCGTGGACCGCGAGTTGAGAGCTCGTGTGGCAAAGGCTAGTGTTGCGTTCGGACGTCTTGAAAGACGTGTTTGGAAAAACCACAGCCTGAAGCCGAGCACTAAGCTTTTTGTCTACCGCTCAATGGTGCTGTCTATACTGCTGTACGGCAGTGGGACACGGACATTGTACCAGCGGAACGTGCGCTATCCAAGCCGCTTCCATGTTCAATGTGCGACGCGCATCTTGGGTATTCCTGAAGCTGCCAAGCAGAGAACATCCGGTCATTCGTACTCTGACTCGCCCGGAATCCGCATTGCTCCTCAGGAACATTGGTCCTCCAAGACGTCCGTATTCAGTCGGTTCAGAAGGATTTTGACTGCGCAGCTGAACAGACTGATGCCCCAATAGCTGTCTGGGAACTGCTTGCTACCACTTAAGGTGCGATGAGGGTATTCTTGAAATCTCGCAGCGTTACTTCGTGCTCCCAGGTGGAGTGAACCAGCTGGGGCAGTGCACGGTCCAGAGCCGATCCACCATTCTTCAGGATCTCAACTGGCAGTCCATCTTCACCTCCTGCTTGTCCGTTGCGCGATTGACCAACCGAGGCGAGAGCAAGTGAAGGCTCGATGGTCTGTTGCGGCAGACTGTTCACGGTCACCCAATCAATGGTAGCAGGGCGATTTGGTAAGATATGAAAGTGTTCGCGCCAGACATTCATGATGTTCCTCTGGCTGAGTGCACGAACAGCCGGTGTCCATGTCTACCAGTGCTTTAGTGGACTGGATCGATGGACCGAAGATCGCTTTGAGCGAATCGTAGAACTCCTTATGTTGTCGACGATCTGCGAAGCCCTGCATTCGCTCGCCCTGCTTCATCCACCAGTTGTCCTTGATTCCGTGAACACGCTCGCCCAGTTGACGGCGGATACCCCCAAATATGGCCTTCTTCGCTTCATTGGCCGGGTCCACTGTGGAGGCAGCAAATGCGGCATTCTTCTCTCGTACCAATTCAGCGATAACCACGTTGTTGTCGTCGAACCAGTCCGGACGTTTCTGGCATTTGAGACCGATCGTCTCGGTGGCTGCCGTCGTGATCCGTTCCTTGATGAATTGCCACATACCCTCAGGGGTAGTGGATAAAGGAGCGTCGTGCAGACGAGCGGCAACTGCACGCTGGAAAGCAGTCTTCATCTCACAGTTCTCCAATCGTTTGACATCCAACTTCTGCCGTTGTCCGGAAGATCTACAATAAACAGACTTGCGTACATGGATAAATAATTTGGTCCTGACCAATCTATGATCTGTGCTACATTCAACGTCGCGTATCACTCGCATGATACACGTCTCAGGACTGTTGTAGCGACCTTATTCGTTCATTGTTAACTATGTTAGAGCTACGATTGCCATTTGTACTCTTTTGGTTTCCAACTTTTGTATGTGCTTAAACATTTGTTTGAACGAGTATGGATACCGACAAGTACCCCGCGCACTCGAACGTACGACCCCGCTGCATGCTCGCTTGTCGTTCCGCTCTGTTACCGTTTCGTCTTGTTATTCGTTCGCTCTCACGTTGACCTCGCGGGTCGACAATATACTCCTTGTTTACTCGTTGCGTTATTCATAACCGGCCGGCTTTGATTCGCTCGATTCTACAATTGGTGAGCCCGTTTAAATCGTATGTTATAGTGTACATTCGAGTTCAGTATTGTTTTCCCCTCTCATATTACGTCTGGAGTGCGTATAGTGTACAAGTATATATTTATTTAAATTTTATATCTCGTTCGCATTCACTCAATCGCAATGGACATTAAGGAGACTAAGTCTGAATTTTCGTCTTCCGTATCACTGATCACGTTAGCTGTTCCTGATTCCGGTATCTTGATTCCAGAGCTGTGGTTCGCCGTGTTTAAAATAGAGTTTATCAGCCGGCCTCTTCCTTGAGAAATGCTAAACCTGGTTAGCGATATCTTACTAGGCTCAGCAACTGATCGCTATGAGTCGGCTAAGCGAACGATTCTTAAAGAAACACAGCCGTCCGACAAAATGCGTCTGGAACAACTGTTCCAACGGTTACAGTTGGGGGACAAGAAGCCGTCGGTTCTTCTTCGAGAAATGCGACATGCAGTAGGTAAATCACAGTTGCCAGAGCCTCTTTTGCAAGAGTTATGGATGCAACAACTGCCTGGGTATACACAGGGGCTATTGTCCGTGTTACCCTCACGTCCCTTAGGTGATCTAGCGGCTTCGGCCGATGCCATTCACGAACGTTTCCGAGGCACGACGCCGTCACCGTTAGTTGGGCAGGTAGTTACCTGCAACAGTCCCGCGGACAATTTGTTAACCATAAAGGACGCTGAAATAGCAGTCCTGCGCAAGGCAGTTGAATGTCGTGAACGCAACCCTTCAGAACCAAACGCCGAGATAGCTCAGTTGCGACGTGAACTGGCGGATCTTCGTGCCAGCATTCAGCGTACTAGGTCACCATCTAAAATTCCTCCGACGCGTGCCCGATCACCGCCCAGACTAAAGACTAGCGATCTCTGTTGGTACCATGAGACGTACGGTGATCACGCTAAACGATGCCGATCACCATGTAGCCGTCGTGGTAACAAACGTTTAAACTAGCAGGCCGGCGTGTTTTAGCGACGACAGCCACAGGCCAGTCAAACAACAGTCGCCTTTTCTTTCTAAAGGATTCGACCTCCAAAATGCACTTCCTAATCGATACAGGAGCAGAAGTTAGTGTCATCCCGCATTCGGTAACGGATGCGCGATCAGAAGCTGGCACTTCACTCCGAGCTGCAAACGGTACGCCCATTAGAACTTTCGGCCGTCGACTGTTGAGTTTAAATTTTGGTCTTCGACGCGATTTTCGCTGGGTTTTCGTGGTAGCTGATATACCTTTTCCTATTATTGGGATCGATTTCCTCCGGCATTTCGATTTGCTGGTCGATGCACGTCGATCACGCCTGATTGATACCTCGACAAAACTCAATGTTCGGGGTAAGCCGTCGCATACGGCTGTGATCAGTCCAATGCTAGCCAATCCCGTAGTTTGCGAGCCTTATGGGAAACTTTTATCCGAATTCCCTCAACTGGTCCGCCCCGCTAACGAACTACCGGCCGTGACGACCGACGTCGCGCATCACATTGTCACACGAGGGCCGCCAGTTCGAAGTCGTCCACGCCGTTTAGCTCCAGATAAGCTCAAAACAGCCCGAGCCGAATTTGAGCATTATCCGTCCGTCTAATAGTCCATGGGCTTCGCCGTTGCACATGGTACCTAAAAAGACTGATAACGACTGGCGCCCATGTGGCGACTACCGAGCATTAAACAACACAACCACTCCCGATAGGTATCCAATTCCTCACATTCAGGACTTGACGGCAAACCTATCAGGAATGCGGAATATTCACAAATGTAGATCTAGTACGCACCTATAACCAGAATCGTGTAGCCCGCAAAGACATTTCGAAGACAGCAGTCAAAACACCGTTCAGACTTTTCGAATTTTTACGCATGCCGTTTGGTCTGAGCAACGCTGCCTGGACTTTCCAACGTCTTATTCACGACGTGTGTGATGGACTGGTCGGTGTGTATCCGTACGTTGATGATATCTTGATCACTGGCTCATCACAGGAAGAACACTGCTCCCATTTGCGTTTATTATTCTCTCGTTTTTCACATAATGGGGTGACCATACACCTAGATGAGTGCTCGTTTGGGATGCCCGCGTAACCTTCCTAGGTCACAGTATATCCACGAGCGAGGTCGAACCTCTCCCCGACAAAGTGCAGGCAATAGTAGACTATCCGGAACCCACATCGTTCAAACAGCTTCGCCGTTTCGATGGTTCAGTAAATCTTTATCGCCGTTTCATTCCCAGTGTGCCCATTCAATAAAACTGCCCACCGACCTGCTCAGAGGTAAGGTTCGCTCATTTTTAATTACAACAGCCGCAAAAAAGGCCTTCATTAAGTTAAAAACGGCTGTGGCCAATATAGCATCGCTGTCACATCATCATCCGTCCGCTCCTTTAGCGCTAACTGTGGATGCATCAGACGTGGCTGTAGGAGCGGTCCTGCAACAGCAACTCGGTGACGACTGGTGCCCACTCAATGTTTACAACCAACTGGGTCGCGGTATAGTGTTTTGTAAAAGGAAATATTAGCGGCTGTTTCGGGGGGGGGATCCGCCCCCATTTTTTTTTTTTCGGATTTGTCCTTCATCGTTTTCACAGACCGTAAGCCGCTAACGTACATATTACGCTCGACAATCGACAGGTACTCCCGCAGAGAGACCCGACACCTGGATTATATCTCTCAGTTCACGACCGATACCCATCACATTTCAGGTATTGCGAACCCAGTCGTCGATTCTCTCGCGCATCGATGTTACAACGAGCACGGCAGACAGCTAAGTCGGTCTAACAGCGATCGCAGCTACACAGGACAATGATCTGGAGATAGAACAACTTCGTCGGTCCAGTTCCATTAAGCTAGAAAGCGTTTCGATGAATTCGTCCGAAAGGATGGTTGTTGGTGATACTTCACAAGGCATCCCTCACTCGGTTATTCCACTGGATTTCTGCCGCCGAATAGAGGCACTTTCTACTTCGATGTGCTTCCCGATATTCTTTTGTTAATCCAAGTGGCTTCTGAAAAGTAGATAAGCGGGTGATTTTTCTTAAACTGAATGTTGGCAGTTCTTCAATGACTTTACCTACGGAAAGTAGATGTTGCGAGATGATTTAGCACAACTACAACATTGCTTTTTTCCATTGAGTTATGAACTACTTATCTTACTTGACATAGATTGGGAGATCTAGTTACTTTTGATACACGTTGTTAGTCTAATTTGGATTCTTAACACTATTCCCGAGGATTACAGCTAATAGTCGTGAGCCCTCATCATAGCATCCGTCCGTTCAGTTTTCTGTATTTACTGCATTTATCGGTGCAGTTTTCAGGGCTTGGATGTCAACTTTACTAGAACGGTTGGACTAACTGTGTTATGACTTCACTCAGCATAGCGTGAAATTGAACATGTAAGGGTTTGGATGACCACATCCGAAATCGACATATCGCAGTTTGGTCAAGTGAACGCTCATAGTAAACCCACAACACATCTCTAATGCTTTCGTCCGTAAATGTTCTTTACTCACTTTGTCAAACCTGCCATGTACACATTCAGGTCAGTTACCTCTCTAACATGTCCTATCCAATATGTAACGTGTTCCGACATCCATATCCCGTTGATCCCACATTTCATTGATTAAAGTAAACTATGGAAGCCGTTACAGTTATTCGATCAGGACCCGACACAACGCCTGACATGAAGCGTTTGACATGGTCAACGATTCGCTCTCGTTATACAGATTGCTGAGCCCGTTTATGTCGTATGTTATGGTGTGCATTCGAGTTAAGTTTTGTTTTCCCCTCTCATGTTACGTCTGGAGTGCGTATATTGTACACGCATATGCGTATTTAAATTATATATCGCGTTTGCATTCACTCAGTCGCTCTGGACATCAAGGAGACTAAGTCAGAATTTTCGTCCTCCGTATCACTATTCACGCTGGCTGTTCCTGATTCCGGTATCTTGATTCAGAGCTGTGGTTCGCCGTGTTTAAAATAGAGTTTATCAGCCGGCCTCTTCCTTGAGAAATGCTAAACCTGGTTAGCGATATCTTATTAGGCTCAGCAACTGATCGCTATGAGTCGGCTAAGCGAACGATTCTTAAAGAAACGCAGCCGTCCGACAAAATGCGTCTGGAACAACTGTTCCAACGGTTACAGTTGGGGGACAAGAAGCCGTCGGTTCTTCTTCGAGAAATGCGACATGCAGTAGGTAAATCACAGTTGCCAGAGCCTCTTTTGCAAGAGTTATGGATGCAACAACTGCCTGGGTATACACAGGGGCTATTGTCCGTGTTACCCTCACGTCCCTTAGGTGATCTAGCGGCTTCGGCCGATGCCATTCACGAACGTTTCCGAGGCACGACGCCGTCACCGTTAGTTGGGCAGGTAGTTACCTGCAACAGTCCCGCGGACAATTTGTTAACCATAAAGGACGCTGAAATAGCAGTCCTGCGCAAGGCAGTTGAATGTCGTGAACGCAACCCTTCAGAACCAAACGCCGAGATAGCTCAGTTGCGACGTGAACTGGCGGATCTTCGTGCCAGCATTCAGCGTACTAGGTCACCATCCAAAATTCCTCCGACGCGTGTCCCGATCACCGCCCAGACTAAAGACTAGCAATCTTTGTTAGCACCATGAGACGTACGGTGATAACGCTAAACGATGCCGATCACCATGTAGCCGTCGTGGTAACAAACGTTTAAACTAGCAGGCCGGCGTGTTTTAGCGACGACAGCCACAGGCCAGTCAAACAACAGTCGCCTTTTCTTTCTAAAGGATTCGACCTCCAAAATGCACTTCCTAATCGATACAGGAGCAGAAGTTAGTGTCATCCCGCATTCGGTAACGGATGCGCGATCAGAAGCTGGCACTTCACTCCGAGCTGCAAACGGTACGTCCATTAGAACTTTCGGCCGTCGACTGTTGAGTTTACAATTTTGATCTTTAGCGCGATTTTCGTCGGTTTTTCCTGGTAGTTGATATACCTTTTCCTATTATTGGGATCGATTTCCTCCGGCATTTCGATTTGCTGGTCGATGCACGTCGATCACGCCTGATTGATACCTCGACAAAACTCAATGTTCGGGGTAAGCCGTCGCATACGGCTGTGATCAGTCCAATGCTAGCCAATCCCGTAGTTTGCGAGGCTTATGGGAAATTCATTTCCGGATTCCCTCAACTGGTCCGCCCCGCTAACGAACTACCGGCCGTGACGACCGACGTCGCGCATCACATTGTCACACGAGGGCCGCCAGTTCGAAGTCGTCCACGCCGTTTAGCTCCAGATAAGCTCAAAACAGCCCGAGCCGAATTTGAGCATTATCCGTCCGTCTAATAGTCCATGGGCTTCGCCGTTGCACATGGTACCTAAAAAGACTGATAACGACTGGCGCCCATGTGGCGACTACCGAGCATTAAACAACACAACCACTCCCGATAGGTATCCAATTCCTCACATTCAGGACTTGACGGCAAACCTATCAGGAATGCGAATATTCACAAAAATTGACCTAGTGCGAGCTTATAACCAGATTCCTGTAGCCCCCGAAGACATCTCCAAGACAGCAGTCAAAACACCGTTCAGACTTCGATTCGAATTTTTACGCATGCCGTTTGGTCTGAGCAACGCTGCTCAGACTTTCCAACGTTTTATTCACGACGTGTGTCGTGGACTGGATGGTGTTTATCCGTACTTGGATGATATCTTAGTCGCTAGCTCATCACAGGAAGAACATTGCGCGCACTTGCGTTCATTATTCGCTCGTTTGTCGCATCATGGGGTACCATACACCTAGCTAAGTGGTCGTTTGTGATGCCCCGCGTAAAATTCCTAGGGCACAGTATATCCATGGGTGGGATCTCAACTCTTCCCGACAAAATGCAGACAATAGTGGTCTATCCGGAACCCGAATCGTGCAAACAGTTCCGCCGTTTCGTTGGCTCAGTAGATGTTTATTGCCGTTTAATTCCTAATTGTGCCCAATTAATGCAACCACTCACCGACCTGCTCAGAGGTAAGGTT
>LOND01005737.1:5279-17371 GCA_014220965.1 Paragonimus kellicotti
ATCATCATCATTATCATCACTGTCTATTAATGGACGCTAATTTACAACGCCATTTCACACTATAGATAGTTGAAACGAGGCAGGAAGATGTGGAGCGCACACAGCAGGACTTTTCTACCACTTTAATCAGTCGCAGGTAGATAACAGCCATTCAGCTTGAACAGGCAAGGTCACGTGTGTTCATCATTAAAATCTTGCAATTTGTTGCTTTATAGGCTGAAAGCTAATTGTGTTCATGTGCATGTGTGTGAACGATACTCAGGGATTCTGGGGACAGATAACTTAAGTTTGTGTACGAAATGTAAAAATGCACAAACACTACTAAGTATTTTACGGAGGATTTGTGTTAACTTTCAAACTGTGACCTTCTTCACAATATCCGCCACCATGGACTGCTGGAAAGATCACAGGTATGATAAAATCTTCTTCTTCTTCTTCTAACGATGTTGAGTCAAGTTTAAGTGTATTACAGAGAGTACAGATGACTCGAATATTTCACGGTAGGTTCCCAAATAACTCATCCAATACGCTTCCTAAGGTCACCCATTGTATGTGTCAATCAGTTGGTCTTTAACGTTCGTTTCTTAATCATTGCTGACGTGTCTGGAAGTCGGCTACTGTCTCCCTTTATCTTCCTATTAACATCGTTCACACTTTTCTTAAGTTAACTCAACCAATACAATTATCTTCTCAAATTTACTCAGCAGCAAAGAATTACCCCCCAATCATACATACTTATGGACTCAGAATCGGGTCCGTTGATTTGCTGTGCAGCAGCGAGTTCCGTAAGTGCGAAATGGATGCAAGGTAATGTTGATATTCACAATGGCGTGATCGGTTTTCAACCAGAGAAACTCATGTTTTAGAATGTATAAAACTACATACCATTTTACACAAGAATAAACAATTGATAAGGAAAAACCATTAAGATGAGTGCGAAATTAATATTTGTTAATTTTGAACAAATTTTGGGCCCCAATTTACAGACTATTAAGGTCCATATATTTTATTTCCTATTGTTCATTCATTTAATCCGATAGATTTGATAACTCTGCTCTCACCTGTTCTTCAGTAAAAAATAGTCCTTAGTTGAGTTCAGTGTGAACACCTCTGTTCGTTTGTGTATACTTTACTTATGGGAATAACACATTGATCCTCCGGAGGTTCATATCAAGACTGTGTGGTCGTCAGCCCGAACAAGGAATATTTTGGAATAAACGCCACGAGTTTAATAAATGGAACACGTGTGCAAATGATTTTCCATGATGTAAAAGGTGATTTTTATCATGCTCCTGTGCATACGAGACCGCAGATGGTTTTGGAGGAATGTTAGTGTTAGGCACTGACACAATGTAATCGTCTGTCTTAAAGAGTTTAGTCGTTCATTTGAGGGAAGACAACATCCAAAACTTTACGGGCAGTTTATTACAGTTCGAGACTGTTATGCTTAATGCTTAAAAGAATGACGGTAGAGTAACAAAACGGTTTATTGTGACGACACCAACAACAACATAAGCAAGTACATAACAGTCAATCCAACGTAAGGCGATACGCACAGTGTGTGGACGATCAGTTCCCGCGATCGTTAAGATGGCCAATCCGAACAGTTATTGATTGGTCGATAGACGCGTACACAAAGCGTGTGGAACAGCTGTCTATGCATCACACGGACGTATCAGACAATTGATTCTTTCTTTTTTTCGTATGTTGTGTCAGCGATACGCTGAACCATGAAGACCAACAAGATTGCTACACCTCAGCAATGAAGACAACTTTGCCCAAGCGCTTAGTCCAGGTAACACGTGGTGACTATTTCAAATGATGTTTTGTGAGACAGTACGTCAATGACGGTGTTCCAGTCAAATTTTGTAGAAGTGTAGCCTCGCTAATTGGTCAGTTTACTCTTCATTCTTATCCTATTCAGCTGACAGGCCCTTGCTATGATATTCGAGTCTACGTCATTATTCCTGATATTTTATCCGTACAGTACGATAAGAGATTAACAGAATATTTTGTGACTGTTTTGGTCAGATCCAGTCCTCTGCAAATCTCCGTTTTACTCATTCCTGTCGAACTCACACCAGCAACATAGAAATGACCTCAAAAGTCTGAGTGGACAGATGAGCTTTGCACACGCGCGAAAGGTGACCAAAGTTTAACACTGATCAATAGGTGGATGTTACCCAATGTATAGAAAAACGGAATAGCAACAGTGGAGCGCTCGGTCGAAAAATGTGAACGCTGAGTATCCAGCCCTTCGTCACTTTAACAACGAAAGCTAGTAAAGGAAAAAGTGCAAATTATTTCCTTTACTTCCGGGAAAAATGAGTTTACTAGTTTGAAAACTGCCGATATATGGTGCAATATTACAAGCTATATTCACCTTGAATCATCATGTCTAACACTGCGACTAGTTAACACTTTTTAAACGTCTAGTCAAAACAGAAAGGAGACATACACCGCGAGATGTTAACATTTCGATCCACTCTCATAAGTCGTCAATTTACAATGAGCAAATTTCATACAAACTGCACGTAACGACAACAATTGAACGAGCCAACCATATAGTTTTGACCGTGGGACGCTATTAGTGCAATCACCTTCCGAAGAGATTGGTCGCGTCAAACTCTATTGTGAACATAAAACTGATCACACGAACCACCTGACCAAATCCAGTAGTATACCCTTCCATTTGAAGTGGTTCTTATGCATCCTGAAAACTTAGTAATCCCTCGGTTTGTGTATGTCCCTGTAATACTCGGAATAGGGACTTCGAATAGTCCTAGAAAACCGTACTCGAATTGAAACCCCCAACGCAACTAATAAGGAGGAGACCACGTAGTGGTTGCAGTAAGCAGTTCTTCATGAGACAGAAGGTCAAATTTATGGATGTACAACAGTATTATAGAAATCACGGTCTGTCACTGGTTGATAGTACAGTCACAAACTGCGTTAATTGGCGCAATAGAGAACAAAGAAATTAGCGAATAACGGAATGCGTAACATTGACACTGTTCGTTTTATCCTGATGCAGTATCTTTATTGTGACGTTTGGATTGACCTCCTGTTAGATTTTCTATTGTGTCAATATTTGCATAAACGGTGAATCGAGTAGATTTTCACCACAGTCACCTAACAAACGTCGAGCATTCCTGAGGAGTTGCGGTCGAGTTGTGGTCGATTTGGACACTGCTACATTCATTTACAGAGATTCCCTTTTTAGATTATTAGTTATTCCAAACTTCTCACTTTTACGAAGAAATGGAAGGAAACAGCACTTCAAAACATTTCTTCATTGTTTCAGTTTAACAATAATATAATAAACGTACATACACGAAAACCCAGACAGTGCCGTTCGTAAACTTTGCTACAGTTCAGTGGTCTGTGCACAACTAAAGAAGGTGAATTGCGATTGTTTTTTGCACTTGCCTGTTGTGGTGTACTGAAGGGTGACACTTGCTACAACTTATAGTTTTAAGCTAACGAAAAAGTAGACTGGTAATACACCGTCCAGAGAAAAAGAAAATTGAACTGTCGATTACTGTCCAGATAATTGACGGCACATGTCGACAACAGGTGGAATGTGTCAAACTGTCAATACATCATAAATAGTATACCATAACTGAGCACATTTGATTTTCGGTCTCTAGAGTTTCTGTCATCAGATGTCAGTCTACTCAGGTGTTCTGGCAAAAAGAACGTTCTTCTTATCTTGTGAGTTCCGTTCGTGCCGGTCTAGATACAGGATTTTTATTCCGACTGATTGAAAGATGATGACATATTGAGCAAATTCCGAGAATATCAATTGGATGTGCTCTATAAAACTCGAACCTTACAATCCACAATCAAATTCGTTTTAGTGTTGAAAGGGAACAACGTAAACGACAGGTAGAGTATTTACATAAGTCGTGTTATCTTCTTCATTAGTTATATTGTCATCGCGACATCATACTTAAGTAATTAGGAGCATTGGAACGACCAGTGGACAATTAACTGAGACAAGCTGTATCCAGTTTTTAAATCTTCCTCGTCAGCGCAAGTACTGTCTAGACACATTACAATCCACAGTCTTCTCTACCGTTAATTCTCTGTTACATTCATTGTCAACAGCGAGAGTGAGTTAATTACTGTAGAACGGTGGTGGTGCAATTCAGGTCCAGATTGGTGGCTAATCAATAAGGAAGCACCTGTACCCCTCATAATTGCAATTCCATTCAGATTGTCGTTTGTTTTCAGTAACTCAAACTTCACCAATTTCACCACAACCACCACAAACTGAAGTGATCTGTCTTCTCTGGTTTCATTGGGCTCTGTGTAGCGGCAGCCATGTGTTGTGTTCTGCGGTCGCGGACATCCATTTTCCGGATTAGCCTGTCTTGTTGACGGAAGGATAGAAGGACGCCTACACATAAAATACATCATAAGTGGCTTAGGCCACAACACATGTATCCAGTGTAAACTCTGAGGAGTAATATCTGGAGACGTGTAAATGGAGGTAAGCGGGCTATTGTTAGTAAATCAGATGGTAGACCTGTGCGTAAGTGATTGCCCTATCTTTCGGGAAGAAAAACTACTGAGACTCTTCAGTAACAATTTCTAAGTAAGGAGGAATAAAAATAGCCCAAGAGTATGGAGCAAAATCCGTCTCAATATAATTGTGAGTTCTAATGCACTTCATAGGATACAACCGTATTTAAGATTCCATCAATAAAGCGCACAAAACCTCCAAAAATAAAGGTTGGCATAACACTGTCCGTAAACAAGCTTCGGAAAGAGGAACGAAAGGTTTACTAACGAGCCGGAGATCGGCGGTTTGTACGAATGAGTCGCATTTACTCACCGTATGCCAAGCCGTTCGTCTTCTTTTCGCTATTAGTTTGCCCTGGAAGGGTTGATGACTTGTCTTACAAAAACAGCCGGTGAATTCGTGGTTACAGCGTGAACCCTCAGTACCAGACGGTAAAGTCTCTGCAAGCTACTGCACCTACAGTTCTTTGCGTAGTGTACATTTGGAGTTACGGTCACAAAACTGTCACCCACTAAACTTTTGGGAGCCAGTCCATATCAACCTCTTCCAGGAGATCGGGCTCGAAGTTGTTTCGTGTAATACTCCAGGATCTATAACACGATGTGAAGGACATCATGGTACTAACTTCTGTCGACTAGGATTTCTATTAGTGCTCCAAACTGCCCGTACAGCAACTGTCTCAGAATCAGCAACTCAGTAATCCCAGTTATGTCTCATCCAGCTGGGGTGCTTGAACATTTACACAGTTTCAATTTCGTCCGAATCTGTTCGTCAACGCCCCTGATCTTGTCTTTTTTAACCAGCAGACACCCCAGGGTGCACGGCATTAACGCATTTACAACTGAAAGCATCAAATAATGCGCTTTATTTCTTACGGTATTCCGGCTTCGGTACAGTACAACAGTGGGGACAACACCAAGGTCATACTGACAAGCAGTTTTGTTACCACCTGTAGGCTGTGATTCATCCAACCGCGCATCTTGAGACGCCCGAAAACAGCTCCAATTTTGGTCAGGCGAGCTCGCGACTCATTTGTAACGAAAGACCTGAGTGTTGTCCTGCAGTTCGGGCGGGGCGTGCAACGCTACTAAACATCCTCAACACATAGAAATTTAGATATTTTTGCGTGTGTTAGGTGAGCGCTTCTCCCCAGTGATCTCGTTGAGCTATTGGAGTGTTCCGCTTGACATCGACAACGCGAACACATTGCCAAACCAAAGGACGCTTGTCAGTATTTAAAAGATACGAAATAAGAAGCGTTTAGGTCCTTCAAAATTTAAGCAAGGCTAAAGGCACAATTAGCTGGATTATTGCAAAATGCTCCTGCTGCTCGTGTTTGGCCATTGAAGTGGTTGATAAGTCAGTGACAGACAGATATTGCCCGGAGATCCAAACCCAGCGGTCATAATGAAAGGTAGGTGGTAAAGCTGAAGAGCGTTGAATTGCACATGCTCGTAAAGATGCTCTTGAAAACAATTAAGTAAGGAAGCAGCTATGTTGCTGTATTCATTAGGGCGTAAAAGTTAAGCTTATCACGAGATACGGTATTCTTCGGTTCTATGTCCCTAGATCGCGAGAGTCTATTAAGCCTCATCGGAAGGCTTCTTTTGATTGAAAGTCAAGGGTTTGAACAAGTAGGAAATAGGCGCTGTTAAGTATTTTGAAATTTCTCAGAGCTATGGTGACAGAATGGAGGTGATGAGACTTGTCAGAGTTGGAAGAATAGATCTGTAGCGTCTGGCGATGATACGATATGATGGTGGTCTCCGATACGACGCGACAGAATGAACGGTAACGTCTCTTGTCATTTAGACGTACAGGTCGTTGTGTTTTCCATGAAATATGTCAACATTTCAGTTGTTATAACCACTGATAGCTAATACGATCAATAATGAGACGACCCGAGACTATATGATCTGCGAGAGCAATAGCAGCATCGACGGCGGACATCGAGCACACTATACGTCTCGTGAACACTTAGCATAATCTCACGTTATTATATTAGCTATATATATCACATGATCATCTACGCATATGAGAGTGACAGTGAGTACCTCCCGGATTAACGTAAGACGACAGAGTAGAATAGTCATGGGACGAGGAGGATTAGAGACATATCATCACGTTACGCTAGAGTATCTGAGACTTTATCTGTCGCGTCGTATCGGAAGACCACATCATCATCGTATCATCACAGACGCTAACAGATCACTCCAACCTCTGACAAGTCTCAGCACCTCCATTCTGTCACCATAGCTCTGAGAAATTTCAAAATACTTAACAGCGCCTATTTCCTACTTGTTCAAACCCTTGACTTTCAATCAAAAGAAGCCTTCCGATTGAGGCTTTAAACTCTTCTAGGGTTAACATGCAGGCCACCGAGAATACCTTCCGGAAAGCTAAACTTTACGCCATGAAAAAACTGGCATGCTTTACTTCTGTTTTCAAGAGCAACTTTCGAGTATGTGCATTCACCTCTTCAGCTTTACCACCTACCTTCATATGACGCGCTGGGGTGACCCCGGCAATGATTGTTTTGCTTATCAACCACTACAATGGCCAAACACAGAGCAGGCATTTTTGTGATAATCCAGCTAATTGTGCCCTTAAGCCTTGCTTAAATTTTGAAGGACCTAAACGCTTCTTATTTCGCATCTTTTAAATACTGACAAGCGTCCTTTGGTTTGGCAATGTGTTCGCGTTTCGATGGTCAAGCAGAACCACTCAGATAGCTCAAACGAGATCACTGGCGGAGAATGCCGCTCACCTAACACAGCAAAAATATCTAATTTCTGTGTGTGCAGATGTTTAGTAGGTGCAACGGAACTGCAGACAAACACTCAGTCTTCGTTACAAATGAGTCGCGAGCTCGCCTGACCAAAATTGGAGCTGTTTTCGGGCGTCTCAAGATGCGCGGCTGGATGAATCACAGCCTACAGGTGGTAACAAAACTGCTTGTCAGTATGACCTTAGTGTTGTTCCCACTGTTGTACTGTACCGAAGCCGGAATACCGTAAGAAATAAAGGCGATATTTGGATTGCTTTCAGTTGTAATGTTAATGGTGCACCCTGGGTGTCTGCTGGTTGAAAAAAGATCCAAGCATCAGGGGGCGTTGACGAACAGATTCGGACGAAATTGAAACTGTGTAAATGTTCAAGCACCCCAGCTGGATGGAGAAGATAAGCTGGGGGATTTACTGAGTTCTGAATTCTGAGACAATACGTGGTTACTCGTAGCGGGCATGTTTGAGCACTAATAGAAATCTAGTCCGAGCAGATAGTTACGTAACGATGTATGACGACTGGGCGAATCGTGCTAGATGAGAAACGCTGCGCCATGAGGTCATTCACACGTTGATAGATCGGATACAGAACCTTCGAGCCGAATTCTCCTGGAAGAGGTGATACTGGACTGGCTCGCAAATGTTATGTGGTGACAGTTTTGTGACGTAAACTCCAAAATGGTTACACTAGCAAAGAACTGTAGGTGCAGTAGCTTGCAGAGACTTTACCGTCTGGTACTGAGGGTTCACGCTGTAACCACGAATTCACCGGCTGTTTTTGTAAGACAAGTCATCAACCCTTCCAGGGCAAACTAATAACGAAAAGAAGACGAACGCGTTGGGCACATGTGAGTAAATGCGACTCATTCGTACAAACCGCCGATCTCCGGCTCGTTAGTAAACCTTTCGTTCCTCTTTCCGAAGCTTGTTTACGGACAGTGTCTTGCCAACCTTTAGTTTGGAGGTTTTTGTGCGCTTTATTGATGGAATCTTAAATACGGTTGTATCCTATGAAGTGCATTAGAACTCACAATTATATTGAGACGGATTTTGCTCCATACTCTTGGGCTATTTTTATTCCTCCTTACTTAGAAATTGTTACTGAAGAGTCTCAGTAGTTTTTCTTCCCGAAAGATAGGGCAATCACTTACGCACAGGTCTACCATCTGATTTACTAACAATAGCCCGCTTACCTCCATTTACACGTCTCCAGATCTTACTCCTTCAAGTTTACACTGGATACATTGTGTTGTGGCCTAAGCCACTTATGATGTCTTTTATGTGTAGGCGTCCTTCTATCCTTCCGTCAACAAGACAGGCTAATCCGGAAATGGATGTCGCCGACCGCCAGAAATCACAAACACATGGCTGCCGCTACACAGAGCCCAATGAAACCAGAGAAGACAGATCACTTCAGTTTGTGGTGGTTGTGGTGAAATTGGTGAAGTTTGAGTTACTGAAATAAAAGACATCTGATGGATTGCAATTATGAGGGTCGGTGTTCGTTTTGATTAGCCCACCAATCTGGACCTGAATTGCACCACCACTGTTCTACAGTAATTAACTCACTCTCGCTGTTGACAATGAATGTAACAGAGAATTAACGGTAGAGAAGACTGTGGATTGTAATGTGTCTAGACAGTACTTGCGCTGACGAGAAGATTTAAAAACTGGATACAGTCTGTCTCAGTAATTGTCCAACTTGTGTTCCAACTGCTCCTAATTACTTAAGTGTGTGTCGCGTGTAATATAACTAATGAAGAAGATAACACGACTTATGTAAATACTCTACCTGTCGTTTACGTTGTTCCCTTTCAACACTAAAACGAATTTGATTGTGGATTGTAAGCTTTCGAGTTTTATAAAGCGCATCCAATTGATATTCTCGGAATTTGCTCAATATGTCCATCATCCTTTCAATCAGTCGGAATAAAAATCCTGTATCTAGACCGGCACGAACGGAACTCACAAGATAAGAAGAACGTTCTTTTTGCCAGAACACCTGAGTAGACTGACATCTGATGACAGAAACTCTAGAGACCGAAAATCAAATGTGCTCAGTTATGGTATACTATTTATGATGTATTGACAGTTTGACACATTCCACCTGTTGTCGACATGTGCCGTCAATTATCTGGACAGTAATCGACAGTTCAATTTTCTTTTCTCTGGACGGTGTATTACCAGTCTACTTTTTCGTTAGCTTAAAACTATAAGTTGTAGCAAGTGTCACCCTTCAGTACACCACAACAGGCAAGTGCAAAAAACAATCGCAATTCACCTTCTTCAGTTGTGCACAGACCACTGAACTGTAGCAAAGTTTACGAACGGCACTGTCTGGGTTTTCGTGTATGTACGTTTATTATATTATTGTTAAACTGAAACAATGAAGAAATGTTTTGAAGTGCTGTTTCCTTCCATTTCTTCGTAAAAGTGAGAAGTTTGGAATAACTAATAATCTAAAAAGGGAATCTCTGTAAATGAATGTAGCAGTGTCCAAATCGACCACAACTCGACCGCAACCTCCTCAGGAATGCTCGACGTTTGTTAGGTGACTGTGGTGAAAATCTACTCGATTCACCGCTTATGCAAATATTGACACAATAGAAGATCTAACAGGAGGTCAATCCAAACGTCACAATAAAGATACTGCATCAGGATAAAACGAACAGTGTCAATGTTACGTATTCCGTTATTCGCTAATTTCTTTGTTCTCTATTGCGCCAATTAACGCAGTTTGTGACTGTACTATCAACCAGTGACAGACCGTGATTTCTTAATACTGTTGTACATCCATAAATTCGGCTTCTTGTCTCATGAAGAACTGCTTACTGCAACCAGTACGAGGTCTCTCCTTATTACTTGCGTGGGAGGTTTCAATTCGAGTACGATTTCTAGGGCTATTCGAAGTCCCTAATTCCGAGTATTACAGTGACATACACAAAAACCGAGGGATTACTAAGTTTTCAGGATGCATAAGAACCACTTCAAATGGAAGGGTATACTACTGGATTTGGTCAGGTGGTTCGTGTGATCAGTTTTATGTTCACAATAGAGTTTGACGCGACCAATCTCTTCGGAAGTGATTGCACTAATAGCGTCCCACGGTCAAAACTATATGGTTGGCTCGTTCAATTGTTGTCGTTACGTGCAGTTTGTATGAAATTTGCTCATTGTAAATTGACGACTTATGAGAGTGGATCGAAATGTTAACATCTAGCGGTGTATGTCTCCTTTCTGTTTTGAACTAGACGTTTAAAAGTGTTAACTAGTCACAGTGTTAGACATGATGATTCAAGGTGAATATAGCTTGTAATATTGCACCATATATCGGCAGTTTTCAAACTAGTAAACTCATTTTTCCCGGAAGTAAAGGAAATAATTTGCACTTTTTCCTTTACTAGCTTTCGTTGTTAAAGTGACGAAGGGCTGGATACTCAGCGTTCACATTTTTCGACCGAGCGCTCCACTGTTGCTATTCCGTTTTTCTATACATTGGGTAACATCCACCTATTGATCAGTGTTAAACTTTGGTCACCTTTCGCGCGTGTGCAAAGCTCATCTGTCCACTCAGACTTTTGAGGTCATTTCTATGTTGCTGGTGTGAGTTCGACAGGAATGAGTAAAACGGAGATTTGCAGAGGACTGGATCTGACCAAAACAGTCACAAAATATTCTGTTAATCTCTTATCGTACTGTACGGATAAAATATCAGGAATAATGACGTAGACTCGAATATCATAGCAAGGGCCTGTCAGCTGAATAGGATAAGAATGAAGAGTAAACTGACCAATTAGCGAGGCTACACTTCTACAAAATTTGACTGGAACACCGTCATTGACGTACTGTCTCACAAAACATCATTTGAAATAGTCACCACGTGTTACCTGGACTAAGCGCTTGGGCAAAGTTGTCTTCATTGCTGAGGTGTAGCAATCTTGTTGGTCTTCATGGTTTCAGCGTATCGCTGACACAACATACGAAAAAAAGAAAGAATCAATTGTCTGATACGTCCGTGTGATGCATAGACAGCTGTTCCACACGCTTTGTATACGCGTCTATCGACCAATCAATAACTGTTCGGATTGGCCATCTTAACGATCGCGGGAACTGATCGTCCACACACTGTGCGTATCGCCTTACGTTGGATTGACTGTTATGTACTTGCTTATGTTGTTGTTGGTGTCGTCACAATAAACCGTTTTGTTACTCTACCGTCATTCTTTTAAGCATTAAGCATAACAGTCTCGAACTGTAATAAACTGCCCGTAAAGTTTTGGATGTTGTCTTCCCTCAAATGAACGACTAAACTCTTTAAGACAGACGATTACATTGTGTCAGTGCCTAACACTAACATTCTCCAAAACCACCTGCGGTCTCGTATGCACAGGAGCATGATAAAAATCACCTTTTACATCATGGAAAATCATTTGCACACGTGTTCCATTTATTAAACTCGTGGCGTTTATTCCAAAATATTCCTTGTTCGGGCTGACGACCACACAGTCTTGATATGAACCTCCGGAGGATCAATGTGTTATTCCCATAAGTAAAGTATACACAAACGAACAGAGGTGTTCACACTGAACTCAACTAAGGACTATTTTTTACTGAAGAACAGGTAAGAGCAGAGTTATCAAATCTATCGGAGTAAATGAATGAACAATAGGAAATAAAATATATGGACCTTAATAGTCTGTAAATTGGGGCCCAAAATGTGTTCAAAATTAACAAATATTAATTTCGCACTCATCTTAATGGTTTTTCCTTATCAATTGTTT
>LOND01005741.1:10764-21995 GCA_014220965.1 Paragonimus kellicotti
TACAGTCTGTCTGCAACTTTTCCCCTCTGAGAACTAATATGCCCTGACCGTGATTGTTTTTTTCTGTGACAGAACGAAAGCGTTCTGCCGTCACCAGAAGCTTGTACCTGTGATGTGTGTTTGCAGACTTCGTCACTACTGGCCCAGTATATCCACCATGTTCTTGCCATATACCTAGTCTCAAGACACTTTTGGGGGTCATACTTGGGAATATTAAATCGTCCCGACATGCCGATTGGGCGGTCCAACCATGCCCGATCTCTCTTTTGTTGTCCTCTGCAGTACGGTTCTGTTATGCCATTACTCACCTCTGAGATTCTCACCGCCGGCTGAGTTACGAGGTCACTGTTATAGAACGGTTATTGTTATAGAACGGTCTTCAGTCTGTAGCGCTCCAAAAGCCGTGGCTTACTGTTCCACTTCTTCTGGCAAGGACGCAAAACTACTTTATGCTTATGATATACCCTGTTTGATTCGCGCCCTTGCGGTCCTTTTGTTTTTATTCTCATGAGGAGTTTTCTTTATGAGAAACCTGTGGAAAGATTTTGTCATACTAACCACAATCTGGGTTTACATTCCGGGCTGAAACTTTTCACTCCAGTTTTTCGAGGGTATCGTTGAAAACGGCTGGCGGCATCCTGTTCGGATTAGTCCGTCACATTGACCAAAGTCAAAGGAAGCCTGTGCTTAATCACCCCCACAAGTGGCTTGTGCTGTACCACTTGCGATTCGCCCTCACACACCACGTATACGATGGAAACCCGAAGGAATAGGACCAAGAGACGTGTGGATGAGTCCAATGCGTCCAGCCCAGCAATGTTGATAGAGAAATTGATTAGCTAGCACGAAAATGAAACCATTGTGTCTCGGAAGATAAACATAGAGCGATTGCGAAAGCAAGACCTAAACTGAGAAGAGAGATACGTAGAGTGTGATACAAGAAGCAATGTATTATGGAACGGCACGTTAGTACACTCAATAGAGCACAAATATGAGATACACGACACAGACTGGACTGCGAAAAGAACAGGCAAACTATTTATCACACAGTACACCAACGAAACCGATGAAAAGACTAAGTAGAAAACTGAAGACATAAAAGTATCTGAGAAGAGGAGAGGATTAGTTAAAAATGACCCTGGTCTTGGGCGATGCAATCTAAAACTAAATAAGAATGGACAGATAGATGATAGGGAGTTCACTTTTCGTCCAAAACCGCCTCCGTCCTCGAGAAAAACGATTAATGCAATTAGTATGAGCGAAATTGTCCAGAGGTAACCTTGGTTGACGTTTTACCTGTCCAACATTTATTATGTTGTGCTCATTGGTGGATTAGTGACCCGAACTATTTTTTCCGTAAGTGTCCTTTTATTTTATGAGTTGAGAAGTTATGTGGATCACTATGAACTATATAAATACCCTGTAATTTTCTCCTTGTCGCACACGTTTTGGGGGCAGAACGGAATCGTTTTTATGCGCGCGTCTTATGGTTTGTCTCTGGAGCAACTACGGGACAGTCGCGGTATTCTTCGGGGCCGAGACTTTTCCGTGGTAATTATTACCAGGATGAGAATCAGATTTTTGTCAAGCACACTACTATACCGAGTACGAACCAGCAACTGATTCAACCTATGTGAGCGTAACTTACTTCTCGTCTCCCCGCTGAGCGTTCAATTTGAATCAGTTGGTGACCTATTAATCCAAGGCAGCTAGCGCATTTGCAACGGCACAAACCGCAACGCCATGTTGTTTTGTCACCATGACTTATGGCACCGATGCTTCTCTTGTGTTCTGCGCGCTTTCCTTCTCGGCCGCGCGATAACTGCTAACTGAACTCGCGGACACCCGTCCCAACCTTGTCCCAGGCCGTCCGGTTCAACGTTAAGTCCCTTCAACATCTACAGCCAATGTTTCAACGTGAAAGACTTACGTGGAAAACCTCCTGGTATCTCCGCTTTTGACCACCAGGATTTCGCTTACCTGATCTCAGTTGTCCATACAGCAGCTGCTTCGGAATACGGTCATCGCCCATCCGACGGACGTGACCTAGAAAACGAGGCAGTCAAATATAAACTAAATAGAGCTGGGGCTAGCACACAACCCTGCTTCACGCCAGTGACAATGTCAAAATCATCACAAGTCGATCCACACGACTGTACTTTCGCCCTCATACCCACATGCAACATTCGAATCAAATTGACGAACTTACCTGGACATCCAAACTTACCAAGCACCGTCCACAACGCCTCGCGGCTCACGGAATCAAAGGCCTTGGTGAAATCTACGAAGAGAGCATACAGGGGCTGGTTGCGTTCCCGGCATTTCTCCTGAATTTGTCGAGCAGCGAACACCAGGTCGATCGTACTCCGACTCGCCCGGAATCCGCATTGCTCCTCAGGAACATTGGTCTCCAAGACTTCCGTATTCAGCCGGTTCAGAAGGATTGTCTGCACAGCTCCGCAGACTTGTGCCCCGACAGTTGTCGGGGCCTTGCTTATTACCGGTACCTCTAAACAAGGGTACGATAAGAACATCCTTGAATTCTTGCGACATCACTTCGTGCTCCCAGATGGAGTGAACCAGCTGGAGCAGTGCACGTTCCAGCGCCGGTCCGTCATTCTTCAGAATCTCAGCTGGCAGTCCATCTTCGCCTGCAGCCTTCCCGTTGCGCAGTTGACCAATCGCTCTCTGCAACTCTAGTAAATCCGGGGCGAGAGCAAGTGAAGGCTTGATGGCCTGTTGCGACAGGCTGTTCACGGTCACCCAATCAATGGTAGCAGGACGGTTTAGTAGGCTACCAAAGTGTTTGCGCCAGACCTTCATGATGTCCTCTGGCTGGGTGCACGAACAGCCGGTGTCCATGTCTACCAGTGTTTAGTTGACTGAACCGGTGGACAGAAGATCACCTTGAACGAATCGTAGAACTTCACTATGTTGTCAACGATCTGCGAAGCCCTGCATTCGCTCACCCTGCTTCATCCACCAGTTGTCCTTGATTCCGCGAACACGCTCGGCCAGTTGACGATGGATACTCCCGAAGGTGGCTCCACTGTTTGGGCCCAGTGTGGAGGCAGCAAACGCGACATTCTTCTCTCGTACAATTCAGAGATAACCACGTTGTTGTCGTCGAACCAGTCCGGACGTTTCTGACATTCCACACCGATCAACTCGGTGGCTGCTGCCGTAATCCATGTCTTGATGGACTGCAACATGCGCCTGGAGGTAGTGCACACAAGAGTGTCGTGCAAACGAGCGGCAAGTGAGCGATGGAAAGCAGTTTCTCCAGCTGTATGGCATCAAAATTTTACCGTTTTCCGGAAGGTCTACAATGAACAGGCTTACAAAGATGGATGAATAATTCAATTCTGACCAGCCTGATCAGATCCGCGTCAGATGCGGCGCCGCGCATCACTCGCGAGATAGGCCCATCACGTGTATCGCGTTGCCGCACGATCACGTAACCGAGTAAATGACTGATCACTTTATGGGCAAGTCCACGTCAAGATATAGCTTTCATTCAATTGTATTCCGGTAACTTGATAGCCAACTCGTGAGTAGCACACAGGTGGAGCAGACGATCACCGTTCTCGTTGACTGAACCAATGCCGTAGGGTCCGAGGACTCCCGATCAGGCTACCGAGTCACGCCCCACTCCAGCGTACAATAATAATATATATTTCTCAACGCATTCGTGAGAGACACGCTCGGATGTGCGCGATCATGACAGATAATTACAGGCGTTACAAATCAACAAATGTTTACATTGTAAGACAAACATGAAGTCTGCTGACAAAAGAATGCATAATCAGACAGAGGTAGGTTGCGGTTTACGAAAGTTTGATACACACATCAGTAAGAGAAATAGTTCGCTCATTCCACAGATTCTGTTCAAAAGATGAGATGTTATACTAATTTTTCTTATACAAGGTTATGTGGGGGACGATGTTTCAAATATTTCAAGGTCATGCCGGGAAATACGTGCAAATGCATCTTCGAGGGATTCCGCCATTATTTGACATAATTGGCTACGGAAAAATTTTGAAGCAGTTCGGCTCGGGCAAGGGAGGACGGGAACTTCCAAAATCCGGCGAAGAATTGAGCAAACTCCAGCGCAGGACTTCTTCGGTTGTTCCAGAACGTCAAAAAGTTGAAAATGTCGCGAACTGCTCGGTCAATATGGGGTTTCTAACGTCCGTTCATCGCGGAAAATTTCCTCGCATAGCAGATGTTTTCAAGAGTGAGAAAAAGAGCACAATCTTACGCGTTAAATGGAGAAATGCGGAGTGATCACATGTAATATGATAAATAATGTATGTATAATATTTTCTTGACTAAAACTTCACGCGATATAATTGCTTTCTTTTCCTTTCATTGAAGTATATAATATGGGCAGGTAATTGTTATAGTATTCCGCGACTTATTGGGTAGTGAGCAGCTACTTCCGGAATCACCACGTGATACTCAGAATTCCATACGAATTTTTGACATTAGCTTGTTTTATAAGGTCAATGTTTAAGCCAGAATCGATATTTCATAGCACAAAACGGTTAATAGTGGTTAATAAGTAGGGTTTGAGGCAGGGAAGACCGAACGAGAAATGAATTGAGGTTTCAATGCACTTATGTGAGGTAAACGTGGGCAGCATTTTTTCAGTTTTCTTTGGAGAGTTTTTGTATACTGGTCAAATAAACCGTCAATATCAGATACGAACAACTATAGGCTGATGGTTTATCTGGGTGAGTGGGTTATTACGAATGGGCATACATATAACACGTGAATCATAATCCTGTTTTTTTTTTCCCTGTTTTTGTTCTAGGTAAGTGAGTAGGAACGGGTATGTATGTTACATGTAGCTGACGGCTAAATGTTCTCCGGACCACATTCAAAAAGGATATCAGAAGATACGCAAAGTTTGAAGATAGACATTATGTTTGACAATGTAAGATAGCTGTTCAGGCCCTTTTTAAACCGCTGAATATTGTTACAAGCTCTGATGTGATTCGGAAGCCTATTCCAAATATAGGAATATTTTACAATGAAGAAGTTGGCGCGTATCTTTTTCCGAGCTAACAGGGCTGGCAAAGTGGAACCTTGTTCCTTAGGACATATGGGGAGCTGTTTTGAAAATGAACGGCTAAAGCTGTAGTGATGGCGTCCGAGTGTATCAATTTATACAGAAGTGTAAGATTTAACTTCAGTCTTCGTAACCAAAGTGGATCAATACCAACTGATCGACAGCGTTCACTATAGGTAAGTGAGGATGAATATCCTAGCAGGCTTTTGGTGAATGATCGTTGGAGATTTTCTAAAACAAGCCTATCAGATTTGCGTAGGTGACAGTAAATGAAGGTGCAATACTCGAGTTGAGGTCGAGCACACATTTTGTAAAGAGCCAGCTTCGCATCCGGTAGGCCGAATGTCCTTCTGATACAGCCTATTGTCCTTTTAGTTTTGCTACCTGAAAGCGTACTTGTTCGGAGAAATTGAAGGAGTTTGAATACCATATTCCTAGATCTCGAACGGTTGTGGCGGTGTCAATATGATGACCATCTAGTGAGACAGACCCATTGGGTATTTGACAACCATAAGTGACAACGTTCGAACGTTCAGAACGTTCGCCGAGAACGTCATGAGCCATGTTTTGCACCACGACTCCAATGATGCTAGATCGTGTCGTATATTTTGTAGACAGAAGTCGAGGTTGGCAGGCTGTCGAAATGTGTAGACGATTTTGATATCGTCAGCAAACAGAAAGGGTTTGCCATGTTTAATAACATCGCATACATCATTTATATACATGAGGAAAAGCAATGGTCCCAGAACACTCCCTTGAATCACCCCACTAGTCACTGGTTTTGGTGTTGAGCAGTGCTCTCCTATCCTGACTGTTTGGGTTCGGCCTTCAAGATATGATGAAATCCAGCTGTACAAGGGGTCTTGTATGCCAAGAGATGCTATTTTCATCAACAGCCGCTTATGGGGCACACGATCAAAAGCCTTTTGCATGTCTAGGAGTATGACGATCACTGCATTTCCTGCGTCGGCGGCCATCGATATATGGTTTATGAATTCCAACTGACATGTCATGCAAGATCGCTTACTAAGGAAACCGTGCTGCGAAGGGTTTAGAAGGTTTTCTGACCTTAGGAACTCGACAATGGGCACTTTTATTATCCTTTCAAACATTCTTGAACAGATTGATGTGTGGTTGATGGGGAACAAACAGTCGGTCACTCACTGGTGTCGACCGGATTGTGACGGACAGCTGATCATAGAACTGGTCCTTTGTATCATCAGTGTGACACATAGTTGGACCATAAACACGAACAGAATGTGGCCACATTCAACTTGATCGAGTCGCATGCGCGTGGACGAGATTCGAGTGCTGACGCTGTGAGGTTCGCCTGTCATCAAAACATTGGTAAAACCAGCGAATTAGAAACAGACATAACACTCCTGAACACTGTCTGTCCGGTAAACCATCCAGTAGAAGGCGTACCCAACATCAGCTTCTCGGAGGTTGCCTTGGCCTGTTAGCCTTGTCTCGCTGGAAGCTCATGCGTCGATACCGCAGCCTCTCAATGCCATCACGATCAGTAAATGAACCATTCTGCTCGTCCTGTGGCGCTGCATAAGTCCAGAAGCATGCACACACTCTTTATCTCAAAGCCGAGCGAATTGCGTCCCCGGGTCTGTCTCAGGTTGGTCTTCGGGTTGCTAAAACTTGCGTGGGCATTATCTTCTTGAGGATTGATGCCGGAGGAGCGGTGTGAGGGTGTGCCTGGCAGCAGCATATTTTCATCCATCTATCCATCCATGTTCAGTAGATAGAGTGGCTCAGCTTGTCCTGCACGAAGGTGGATGCGGTGAAAAGCGTGATTTGCTTTGCAGCTTCATGCATAATATGGGCTTAGGATACTGCCAGGTCGCCCAGACCTAGACAGGAGAGCGATTAGGGCCCTCAACCAAAGCCTTTGGCTCAAAAGCCTGTACCGCAAGGCAGCAGGTGACGCACATGCGCACATATGCATCAGCATCAACTATCTAGAACAGGTTGGAATGTCACGCTCTAAAAAAATTCAGTACACTCACACAGGAACAATAATATTGTACAGTCAAACTCCTCACACATATGTACAAAATCATACCAGGCAAAAACGAACAGCAAACCGAATATCAACACAGCACGCTAGCACCATCCACAACGAACGCATCGTACGCAACTGTCTTTTGTCTGGCTGCTCTCCTCCGGCCAGTATGACATGGTTGAACCTACATCGACCAAAGTCGAAGTCAGCACAGCCCACCGGATCAAAACAACACACAAGCCTGAACCACCCCGCCGAAGCAGCAGAAAGGGTCAGATTGTTGAAAATAGTAGTACTAGTAATAATCATAATGCCAAGTCCAGTCTGTTCCAGTTCGTTTCAATTCGAAAGACTTGCGGCGAGTGCGAGTGATGTCCAACATTTTACACTTGTGGGATCCAACGATTTCGCCAGCAACAAATCCTTTTTCCCCATGGGAATATCCGTCAACACAGGTCAGTCAGACAAGAACTTGAGAAACTAGGCTCGACTTGGCGGGGCTGATCGCCTTGGAATTCGTTTGCTTGACAAGCGGGTAGTTTCAGCTAGATTTCGGTCTTTTTGAAGAACGTGGCATTAGAAATGGGCTATTGCAGTCTTCGACAGGGTCAGTTCATTTCGGTTCAGTTAGGTTGGGTTTAGCCTCAAAGCGTTTACAGGTCGAATTAGATAATTTAAGGGACTCGCACTTGTGAGTTGTCTCAGCTAGATTTCGGTCTTTTTGAAGAACGTGGCATTAGAAATGGGCTATTGCAGTCTTCGACAGGGTCAGTTCATTTCGGTTCAGTTAGGTTGGGTTTACCTCAAAGCGTTTACAGGTCGAATTAGATAATTTAAGGGACTCGCACTTGTGAGTTGCAAAGTTGCACCTGGATGAAATGGAGGAGGAGGACGATGCCTCACTTCCACCTCGCTCCAAGTCAGGGAGTCGAGTGGACAGAGATTAAAAACGGAATCTAATCAATATGGCAACCTCGGTTAGTGTACGGAATCATTTCCGATATTGTTGCCACAGCTGTCACACTGAGTCGCTCGATTGTAAGGTTCGGAAAGAGGAGGAGGAGGAAATGATCAGCAGCAAAATAAGTAGTGAGTAAAGAAACCAGGAAAACAGTACACAAAAAGAAGAACAAGATTCTCGGATCTATCTTTGTTTACCTGTCTCGGGGATCCTAAGGTTCCGGCCGAAGGCAGCTAAGGCTATTTTCTTATATTCGAAAGAATCTCTTATCTGATTACCCACTGGAGGATTCTATCGAGGTCGCTTCGTACGCTTCATGCTGATATGGACCTTACACCACCTACAAACATATGGTAGGGCTAGTTCAGCAATTTGTCTAAATCTTTGATTAATATAGAGGATAAGAACGGATCCCTGATAGACTGCTGAATAACAAAACTTCCAGCTGTACCGGAGGTTGATTTTACCTTCAGTTTGAAAACAGTCTCCTGTTCAGTGAAAGTCCTTATACTGCGCAAGAACACTTGGAAAAAACCCAGGGCCTCCAGATTTATTACCAGTAGTCAATGAAGACCGGGTAACATATGGTAGCTTTCTACTCTCCTATAAAGCGTCTAATGATTTCATCTCAGGAGCAGAGAAAGTTAAGTAAACACCAAATTTCATTACAACTCCATACTGTTGTGTTGGTAAGGTTCAATGGCCTACAACATGATTTGCGACCTCATCCCCATGAACTGTTTTCATCATATTTGAAATCGCCGCCGTCAAGGTGACCGACCGATACTGTGAGGCGTCTTAACGGTTCCCACAGTTGTGAGTGGAGTAACCACCGCCTTTTGTGTAACCTCCGGCTGGTCCTCCAACTGGTCCGATAAGAAGGATGGATTAGCAAATCGACCAGTGGTATTTGGACTGCCTTATGAATGTTAGGTTTCAGGTGTCACCGTTTGGTTCCGCACATCTCTACGTCTGTTTGTAAGTTCCCTTGTTTGCTGCAGATCAGATATCATATCGCCTCCACCCGGTAGGTCGCTATTTCTGGTGTGCGTCTTAGCAAACGATGTGGGAAAGTTTCCGTGCCACCGAAGTCATTTTCCGTAATGTTTCCCTAGCTATTTGTTTCCAAAAGCAAGATGGACACAGGCCATCGGTTATACATGGTTTTAATAAGCTTAGGAATTGAGTTTATTCGTAACTAATATACCTTCGAAAGTCATATAACATTCCCCCGGAACCTTTGTATTTCCTCAGCTGTGTGACTCTAAACCACAAGTTTCTACGATGGTGGTCCGTTGACCTGAGTCACACCCGACCTTTTTGTTTCAAGGCATGGGTTTTTACCGCTTCATCGCTTCATCATAGTCGGGTCCCATTTGCATTTGGTCCGCTGATTAGCGAGAAATCAGCTATCATTACAAGTTAACCAGGTCTTTTTTCCGCAACAGCCTCTAAGTCTTCACACGTGGAGTTCGAAACTGATCGCATCCGGCCAACTTTCTGCACCAAATTTGAGTCTCACGCTTTCTTGCCGATCGGTCACACTTATCAGGTTTTTCACGTCATTGTTTTTGGTTTGACTTTGGCGGCCGCGCATCCAATTTTCCTCAACGGTGATTCACCAGTTGGGTTGTGAAAGTTGGCGCAACTTAACCCATTCTGGTGTGTTGTTGAACGCGTGCAACTACGAAGTCTCAGGTAAGAAGTCCCTATTTCAAAGTGATCCTTCCAGAGCCCATCTAACATTCCATCTACCGTCCGGTGCACGGAGATATCCTCGCAAGTATCCTCTTTAGTTGAACGATGACATAGGAAGATACCGTCGGTATGCTGGGTGTGATAGGTTAGCTTCCATTGGCCTGCATGTAGCGTCGATAACAAAACTTATTGCCCGGCTACTATCGTTTCAACCTTTCACGTCCACCCCCCGGATAAAAACCCCGGTTGATAGTGTCTTTACACACCTCTCTCATTAACCGTATTTCAGTGACGGCAATTAAATCTGACCTTTCTTCTACCGCCCAAGACCCACCTCAATTTTTTCCAGGTATCTGACGTCACTTAGAAACTTCCTTTGCAGTGACTAGATCTCAAAGGAATTTTTGTGTGAACTGAGGGCAGGGAACACACTTACGCCAGCAAGGCCCGTCATCTCCGGCAGCGACAGGTGATGCACACGACGTAATTAATGAACTGAAGGAATCCTTGAAGTATCAATATTTAACTTGTAACGAGAAATCACATCCCAGCTTTATTTCCTTCTAATTTATAACCAAGCATGCAATATAACAATATTCCAATCCGTAGCCTGTCTACTCGATGACGTCGCCATCTGAAACATACCAATTCGGCCTGAAGCCGCAAATTCCATATGTACACGACCACTTCTACGGCGTTCTAAGATGACCTCATGACGCTTACCTGAATAGAGAATGGCGGCGATCGTCACATGATCCGGTAGGTCTTATGATCACATTAGACTGTAAAATGATGGCATAACTAACGCTACCATTGGCGTCCATCCTGCGCTAAAGGTTCCGTCATGCAGTGAAGAACATGGTGTTGATGTTATAACAATTCATGGCTCAAGATGACTCCCACCTGAAGGTTTTATCTCTTTTTGTTCTGCTTGAAACTCTTGCTTGTTTGGAAACTTTCTACTGAAACTCGATGAATGTAGCTTCATTTACCTTGCATTGTTTTTTTAGGGTCGGCTATATAACTTCTTTGAAAAACGCACCTGATTCCTCGGGTTTTCCAGAAACGCGACAATCAAATGAACCAGTTGTTTCGATCGTTCCAGTTTCCGAAGTACTAAAATTAACTGAACACCTCCATAATCTGAAATAACCGCTTAAGTGGTCCCGAAGGTCTAAGTTTGCATTCAGCCCTATTACTGAAGCAACGCATTTATCATTGAAATTCAGTGAGCGCTGGGTTTCTTTTCAACAAACTCAAATTAAACTGTCGTGTCCTAAGTAGAATTCAGAGATCTTTGTTGTCAACCGACCGCATTTGAGATGCGGATGCTTTGCGGAGCGAATAAGAGTCTGATGATAACAGGTAAAGCATGGAAGCAAAATCTGTAGTCTGGCTGCTATGTAGTAGCAAGTTCACTACGGTCGAACTTGGCAGAACAATTTTGCTCACTCAGTAGGAACTCACCACTAACAACACGAAAC
>LOND01005743.1:3463-18506 GCA_014220965.1 Paragonimus kellicotti
AACCCCAAATGTCGAATTTTTTGAAGTATCGATTAGACGTGATGGATGAGCGTTAACTAGCAAGCAGATACGTCAGAGGAAGTCGGCGCCAATGAAAAAGAAAAGATGAAGCTACGACGAAACCACGGCCCAAGCTAAACACTTCACGGCAAGAGTCTTTAGTTAGCGTATTATTCACGGTTCGAGGTGTTTCTTAAAATGCATTGGATAAGGCGGCTATTTCAGCGTCCTCCGCAAACAGGAAACTACCTGTTCAACTAATAATAAGGGCTCGGCGATTCTAACCTCTTAGCATTCTGCTGTATACTCATGTATGTGGTAGTAACAAAGATTACAGTTCACACATGCGCTCAGCAAGTCGTTGCATTTACAACTCCTGAGAAAGAGACTTCCACACCTGAGACTCGCCAGCTGGCTGCCGCATGTCTTGGAGAAAAATTGGTGGCTTCTAATAGCTTTACGGTAATTTGTGGGATGATTGGCGAAAACGCATACTCTAGGGCGGCTGTGTTTCTTTGACAAATTTTCTGATCGGCAGACACACAAAAATCGGCTGATGATCCAAGTAAGTTGTTGCTAACGGAGTTTACAGCGTGGCGTGGCATGAGCTGGTGTAATTTATCTGACCTGTTAGATGTGCACCCGTCGCTGCACTCTGTTTCTTGCACAGTGGACTACACATCTGGATCAATATCCCGTGATGCAGGGATTGTTTACTTGTTCTGAGATGAGGTGGACGATAGTCTTAACTTTAACGTCTTCCATATCTACAGGGACTAGACGAAATTCAACGAATGACATATGCATGCACATGGTACAGTTGAAGAGTGGAATAACCACAAAACAGAATGGTCCAACGGCTTCGAATTGTGCCGTACAATCTACACGGACTAATCAGCCTGCAAGGTCAGACAAACCAAGACGACCAGACCAAGTTGACACAACGTTGCCTATATGTGAAATCGGCAAGCGAATCAACGACTGAGAAGTTGAGACGATGTAACGGATGGCAGACGTTTGGTAAGTGTCGTACGTTGGGATGCGCGGAATGACTGTCAATCAACTAATTCAGCTCATGTAAAGGTTAACAACAAACAGGATGCCCGTAGGGGCTGTAACTCAATGGAAGAAAATAACACCTAAGTGCAGTCGATCCTTACACTGGCTCCCTGGCTTGCCATCCTTCAGTTCTGCCTGCCAAACGTCGAGTTCCTCAGGATTGCAAAATTTAATCTTTGTTAAAATCAGGTGGGAATCTCGTGCGTATTACAGTCACCAGTCGGACAAGGTAGGGTCGCAATGCAACTAAACCCACAGAGAAGAGCAGCGATGGACTGCACGGCGCGTCAGTCGTGATGCCTGTAACTCAGCTGAAAGATGAGAAAATCGTTCCGTTTGTTATGGCATGAATGGCAAGATCAGTTTATTCGATTTCATCCATCACGTCTAATCGATACTTCAAAAAATTCGACATTTGGGGTTAACCTTTAAGCGCGGCCGTGACCGGCTATATACTATTCATCCCGTGGTTCGCGAGACTTTTAAGAAGCCCTTGTCAGAATCCTGGCGTCGGAGTCCGCCTGCTAACGAACTACCACACGTGAAAACCGATATCGTATGTCGCATTGTCAAACGAGGGTCGCCACTGCATAGTAGTCCACGATGTTTAGCGTCTGGTGCTCTGACAACTGACTAATCTGACTTTGAGCATATGCTACAGCTCAGTGTCATCCGACAGTCAAACAATCCACGGGTGTCATCGTTGCACGCGATACCCAAAAAGACAGAAAAATCATGCAGCCCGCATTACGATTACCATGTGTTGAGATACGATACAACTTCCGATAGATGCCCAAATACTCACATTCAGCATTTATCAACAAAACTACCTGGAGAGCACATATTCACCCGAGTCGACTTAGTGGACACAACCGGATTCTAGTAGCTCCAGAAGAGTATCCCGAGGGGAGTTTCCAGAGCTTTTCAATTTCGACAATGTCTGTCGCGAACTGGATGGTGTTTACTCCTATTCGGACGGTTTATTGATCACTGGCTCACTACAGATAAACAGTGTGCATCTATTATCGTTGGTGAGCCAGTGGCCTCGTGGGGATGCAGTCTATTTGGCTGGGTGCGCGCCGGGAACATCTTGCGCAACATTCTAAGGACACAGTATTTGCACTAGTAGGGCCTAACCTTGCCCGGACAATGTGGAAGCAATAGTTTGCTACTCGCAGAACACGTATTAGACAACTTTCCTTGTTTTGGGATTCAGAAGATTTCATCGACGCCTCATCCTTGGTCGTGCCCATCTACTGAAGCTAGTCACCGATGTGCTTAGAATCAAGGTATGCTCACTTTCGTTTAAAGCTGCTGCACAAAACATGTTGATTTTAAAATGTCTGTAAACAATATGTCAACATTTTTCTACCATCGTCTGTCCGCCTCCCTGGTTTTAACCACATATGCATCGGACGTGGCTGTAGGAGCGGTACGGCAGCAATAAGCCAGTGGCGACTGGTATCAGCTACAGGCTCACAAGCAACACAGCAGCCCTAAAGTGCTTCCACAGAGGAACTACTTACAAAGTATCGCGGTCTCCGTCATTTCCCACACGTTCTGGAGGAAACAAGTTTCAGGAACTTTGTATACGACAGACCGCCAACTAACGCCCACACGCTCCAAATCAGATGGATACCATCCCAAAGGGACCCAGCACCTGGACCATGTCGCTCAGTTCACACGCGATATCCATCCTATTTAGGGCGTCACAAACCCAGTTGCCGCTGTCCTCTAGCGCATCAATAGCACGACGAGCACAATGGACGCCTCAATTAAGCTTTCAGTGATCGTAGCCGCATAATTTGACCACCAGGAAGGAACATTCCCGCTGCTCAAGTTCCCGCCATCCAATGCGCGCCTCTGCACCTCCATCCGAGGAAAGGGTCAGCTGTGCCACTTCAGAAAACATCTTTCGCCTAGCTGCTTGAGCGGCTGTTTATCGCCAAGGTTTTGGGACGTTGCACAACACGCCAAACCCTAGCATACATTCCACGATTAGGCTGCTCACTAGCATTCTCTCTAATGCATATTTATTCGCGTACACACATCGTTAACTG
Source organism: Paragonimus kellicotti (assembly GCA_014220965.1). NCBI lineage: Eukaryota > Metazoa > Platyhelminthes > Trematoda > Plagiorchiida > Troglotrematidae > Paragonimus > Paragonimus kellicotti. The sequence continues at coordinate 6,583 of LOND01005743.1, forward strand.
TGTAAAATTGAACGTCACCGGTATTATTTGCAGCCCCGACAGGCGTTTCCATTATAAACATTTTGAACTGGTCGAAACCTCCCCACCCTCTATCCTTACATGCATAGACCGATTTACACTTCAGTCAGAAGACACGCTGACTCAAAGTTTCAACCAGAATCTGCCACACAAATATCTCTGGAACTCCCAGTCGCCCAGTTTTTATTTGCCTCTCACTGACCGCTGAGTGCTATGGATACCACAGGCTACTTGTCCAACCTGTACGTAAGTTCTAGACAAAATCACGTACTCTGGAAGACTCACGGCAGACTGAAATTTTACGAGATATTTGGACAAAGATCGCTTACGATAACCAAGATTAAGACAACAAATCTAATGTGCCCTATACCCAAAAAGCTAACTTTTTTACTAGATGTCGGTTGACTGTCTGTGCCAGTGACTCTATTACCATAATTATTGAACTTCTAAATTTTCTACTTCTGACTACCACTCGTTGGTTCTCACCTCTTTTGATCGACCGTCTAAACGAGTTGTATGACAGTGGAAAACAAGACTACTCGTGTTTGTGCTAACGGTTTCGGCCAACTAAAGCATTCCTACGCTGTCAATTCAGCTGTCTGGCTGTCTTCTAAGGGGAGATGTGTAACAACTCTATTATGTTATTATTGATTATGGTAAAGTGTACATTTTCAACTGTACCCCCTTGGTTACAAACCTTCGCATTCACTTGAAAACTGGTTTGGATGATCAGGGATACCGACGCGTACCCCACACATACAAACGTGTGACTCGTGCCACAGGCTTGCAGTAAGTTATGCTGTATCATCGTTTCAACTTGTAGCTCTCTGAGACTCGCGCCGACTTTGTGTAAAGTGCATTTGGTTCAGCTATCAACTCCATTACGTAATTCCCAGCCAGTAGTCTCCGTTCGCCCGACTCTACGATACTGTATCGGCTTACGCTGCACAAGCCACAGACTTCCAGGAGCGCCATTCCAGTACAGCTGTTAAGCCGAACAGTTCCCTAATGCCGACGTCTTGTTGTTGGTCAAAAAAGCCAGTGGAAGACAGGTGATGCGCAATAGGTCTATCAGGTGAGTCATAGGCGATAGTATCTGACGCATCACCAGTACCTTATTGTGTAAGTTAAAACCTAGTTTAACGTTTTCTACCGGAAAGATTGCGTAACTGCTTTACAGGCCATCCACAGTGGAGTTACCGGAAGGGTTAGTGACCCGTATATCCTGTCCAATGAGGACCCTGTCCCAAGGCAATAATTATTTTCACTGACTCATAGACGGCTGAGAGTTGACCTTATACTGACACGAAAATCGAAAGATTTTCGTATCATTCTAGGAGAACTTATCCATAAGGGCAGATACAATGAATCTCAAGAGACAAAGGTGCCAGCTTCCTGAGCCACGCAGTAGCCCCCGTTACAAGCGGCACGTTTTTGTCGGCGGGGCCCCATCGAGTTGAACTGCACCTGGGACGACGGTTATCCTGGTCACATTGGTCGATAAATTATGGAGGGAGGCTGAACGGCCGGATTGCTCCAATATGGCAACCGACAGCTGAGTGCTCATACCCGCGTGCGTCCTCGCTATCGTCATTTCCCTCTTCTCATTAAGTCTCTTCTCTATACACTCTCTTGTCAATTTCATGCGAACAGTCTTCCCTCCGGTTATTCCATTCATGTAAAAAAGTGGCGCAATCTCCAAATGTGCTTGTTGGCGATAACAATATAAGCACATAAACGAACAACTTATTGTTACCGTTTCATCAGTTCGTTTCGTATTAGCTGCTAGCCCGTGCACAATGTAGCAAGGTTAACTGCTTTTGCTCTGTCACAACCTGAAGTGAAGACCTCGTCTTTTCAAACTTTTGCGACAAAAGACGATCAAGTGAGCTATGTGTGTCGGAGACCGCACGATTTTCAGTGACAGCAGTCAAGTCCTGTGAACTAAACTGTACCGGAAAGTCCGGGTGGACCCCAACCCTATTCTCACTGAAATCGAATTTGTTTGGAGCCACAAATCTTGTGCCGCGGAATAATTTTGAAATACATGTGGGCTATAATATCGCACGCGCGATACGCTTACCAACAACCACTTAAACTAATGAACCACCCACCAAATCCAAAATCCATTGCACTGAAACCTTAATCGTCCTGTCTAACGCATAGTTCAGACCAATCTGCGAGAACGGCGGAGCGGCGGTATAACTGTGGATATGCAAGTGATAAAGAGGGTTTGAAAAACGGCCGCCAAAATTATGGGGGGAATACGCCAGGTTTGAGCCACCAGGAGAGACCGGATCTCGTTCACGTTTTCCCGGAACAACGGGTAAATATCGGGATGTCAGTGGTGCGCAAATCACCTTCGGCAGATGAGGGTATGGAGTAAAGCGAGTAGCTTACCTCAAGAAAGCTGACTCGAAGCATGAACATCAGAAGATACTTAGGACATAAAACACAGAACGCCGTCACTCCACTCCATTTTTCCAGAGCAATAGTGGAAATGATCTGTCGTGTTCAATAATTAGATGGGTTCGGTAATTTGGTGACGGAAGTAGACGGCAGGACCCTGGAAACGATAAGCATGAATCCAAAGCCAGGTGCGATGTTTTCAATAGGACAACAAGAATCGATCAAAACGTGCGCTGGAATCGGACAAAGGGTCAACGAAGACATTATGATTAGCACGTGATAATCATTCTAGAAGTAGCTGCCAATTACCCAATAGTCGTGGAACACTATAACAGTTATCTGCCGATATTATATACTCCACTGAAAAGAAAAAACATTTATATCGCGTAACGTTTTTGTCAAGAAAATATATATACTTTATTTATCATGTTACATATGATCAATCCGCGTTTCCCCATTTGAACACGTAAGATTGTGTTTTTCTCACTCTTGAAAACATCTGTTATGCGAGGAAAATTTCCGCGATGAATGGACGTTAGAAACCCCGTATTGACCGAGCAGTTCGCGAGATTTTCAACTTTTTGACGTTTTCGGAACAATCGAAGAAGTCCTGCGCTGGAGTTTGCTCAATTCTTCGTCCGATTTTCGAAAATTTCCGTTCTCCCCCCCCTTCCCGGCCTCCCCCCCGTGAAAAAAAAGTTTTTCCCCCCCCCCCGAAAAAAAAAGGTGTTTAACTTTCCCCCCCCCCACACCATATCCCGTGGCTTATCACGCCAAATAACAGCGGAAATCTTCGGAGCCCATGTGTAACATGCAAGCCAGCCGCTTCTGTTCTGATTGTCCGTCGCACTTACGGACCGATTTTGGGGCAACGTGGAGACACCGGGGGACAGCGTTCTTCCGAAGGAGGGGTTCCAACAACAATCCTGTAAAAGGAAACAATACAGACAAGCATGAGCCAAAGGCCCAGTAAGCCATGCACACGACTTACACAAACGGAAACTAAAACGGCGTCAACAACACAGCAGCACGCCTCGTCACACAATTCAAATTTAACCTGTGCGCGCCTGCTGGTTTCGATCGCACGTTACACACGTATTTCCCGGCATGACCTTGAAATATTTGAAACATCGTCCCCCACATAACCTTGTATAAGAAAAATTAGTGTAACATCTCATCTTTTGAACTGAATCTGTGGAATGAGCGAACTATTTCTTTTCCTGGTGTGCATCAAACTTTCGTAAACCGCAACCCATTTCTCTCTGATTATGCTTTCTTTTGTCAGCAGATTTCATGTTTGTCTTATAATGTAACCATTTGTTGCTTTGTACCGCCTGTAATTATCTGTCATGATCGCGCACATCCGAGCGTGTCTCTCACGAATGCGTTGAGAAATATATATTATTATTATAATAATATCCATCGAAAAGTTCGAAAATTCGAAAAATCAAATAGAGGAAAACCTATGTCATTATTTCAGCCCGCTGTACCGAAACTCCCTATTCAGAGTATGAATCTTTGCAGTAATTTACTTAAAGATGGTGCATCTAGCGTTAAACTAGCGGAGGGGATTTGAGGATTGGGAACGTGGACAACAGATCATATTGCGCTGTTCGAAAGTCTAACAGATCAAACGTTCTTCATAGGACGCTATGAGGATTTTCAGGACGGCCTTTATGGTATTAGTTAGGATTTCGAAAATTTGGTAACAGAGATTAGAAAAGGGGCCTTTTGGAGGCATTGATGAAATGGAAGTTTACGACCTTATCTTGTTGGCGCCGTACTGGGGCAGGATTGTTGACATATTTGATGGCCAAACATATAATATTGAGCGGCCGGCCTCCTCATCAACACGAACCTTAAACCCTTCTCCTCCTCTGTACAGGGTTTAATGTAGAGTGCAGTAGCTAAGGCTATATAGCATTATATTATTGCAGGAAACGATATCTTCGGATAGTTTTAGCCCTATCCCTTGCTCAACTGCCCAGAATTGGAAACTGTGTACCGGTATGCCAACGTACCCAATTTTAAAATGGCACACTTCTTTCAGTGGAAGTGTAGGTAAACAACGGAATGATCGGGCCAGTTTTTCCATGGCAACAGTCGACAGCTAACACTGGTAGATTCAGTTATGTAATATGCACCAAACCATCGGCACTTTCAATGTCTTTCCAAGAACGGCACTAAAGTTGACAGTTCAAGGATTGTTTTGTCAATATTTTACTAACTTCGAACTTCCACGTATTCGAAAAAATCATTCTAATCTGCACGACGCCACTTTTATTTGCACTCACTAACATAACGTGAGCTGTGACATGTCATCAAAGCGCAGTATGGGTAGCAATGTATCTGATGACTGCTGATAAATGTTTTTACCAACTACAGACCTCATTCACAAGTGCCGACATGATGCCTAATTTCAATTTCCTGTCAATATATATTTTTCTGAGTACTGGTTACCCACCTCGTGTGGCCAAAAGTAATATAACTACGACTCAGAATAGTTGCAAAATTGCCGCGGGTCATTACTGTCAACAACCACATGCATTTTTAAAGGCAAACTTCGTTTATAAGACTCACATGGAGTCCGACGATGACAACCATTTTCACTTCCTTGTACTGTTGCAGTCACAACGTTCCAGTGAACATGGAAGTAGGAAATTTGTTTCTATCGATTATTGGTCGATGTCTCCTTATCGTCAGATTTTCCTGAAGCCAAACTGCAAGTTTCGCAGTGTTTCATCCCGATAATACTTAAGTAATCGTTGGACCGCCTATTGCCACACCTGTTGTTTCGCGATTATCTTACCACCGGTCTTCATTTGGTCAGGCGATAACGCTACATGAGTCGGAGGTGTGCGCGACGTCCCTCCAAGTTATATGTTGCGACCGAACTGTCTTCAAACATCGCTTAAAGAAATAACGACCGCCGATATCGAACCAAGATTCTTATTGGTGCTTCTACGATATTATTTTTTTGAGCAGAAAAATGCGTACAACAGTCGGCTGCATACCTCAACTGCAGCGGTCGATATCAAGAGTGAAAATGCGCTGTAACTCACAAATCCACCGCATAAGTTCTGCGTAAACAATACAAAATGAATAAGAAAAGTTACCTTCCAAGTCCCGTCAATAGTACAGACAAAACAACAACGGTTCACCTCCGGTGGAACTCATCAAATAAAAGCGAATAAGTTTCACGTGACCTCCAATCGAGTAAAACATTATTTACGGGTGGGTAAGTACAGTTGAGTTGTAAAACTGAGAAGGAGTTATGTACAAATGGACGAAATAAAAAGTTTGGGCGTCAGAAACCTCCCAGAAGAATTTTCCGACAGATCCGGCAAATGAGCGATACACTGCCCATCATAATTCTTCCCAAAAATTCGCGCCCTGTGAAGGACGTTGGTATCGTGTACCTTAACTACTCTCACCCAATTTCCAAATACTCATGGCCTATTGGGCTGTGCTCATATTCACCACAAATGGCTGTTATGCACCAGGGACTCTCTTGAAGATGTAAGACGTTCACCATGAATCGCCCACTGCACCTCCTACGCGGTCAAAATGCCTAACAGTCGTTCCGAGACCTGGAGCTTATCGGCCCACTTCGCAGCGGCGATTGAGGAATCGCATAAGGTCACATTGACCGACATCACCTTCTCTGCTGCGCTGTCCGTTCACAGTGTCTTCCGGAAAGCACAAGCGACACACACCACTCCCTAAGACTCCCGCATCGGTCTTCACGCAAAAAGTACATGGCCCCTATTTCGAGAAAAGCTAGTTACTGCGTGCAAGTGTTTGTCCCGTTCATATCAGTTGCTCACACAAATCAGCATATTGTTTGCTCCGTTTTGCTGTTGTTGATTGCTGTGGAATTTTTCGAACATAATTTGTTAATAAGAAAGGAATATCACATCACAGTGCCCACTGCAACAACCAATCTCCAAAGCTTTTCAGTCACCAAACGATCATTCTTATACAAAACAGCAAAAATTATGTGAAATCCTCAGACACCGCCTTCAGCACCCGCTCCATCCCTATAATTTCTGGGGAGCTCAAATCCGCTGTTAAAACTGTGATCTCAACCGCGAATCCCAGCACATTACAGAGACGAAAAACACCAGAGTCAGCTTCAGTTTCCATTACATATGCACTCGCGTGCCACAAATTTCAAGTCTGAAAAAGTGTTTGGTGAAAAGACACCACCGCGAAGGGGAAATACTACGCGCCAATGCTTCCCAAGTGAAGAAATGAAGTAACAAAATCAATCATCTCACTGACTCAACCGTCGATCTCAGTTGCTCTACGAATTCCCTAGATCAGCAAGGTGCAATTGGAAACGAGGCTACGTCACCCGTACAGACGTATGCAGGAAACCAAACCGCATCCAGCTGTGTTGATACCAGGGGCGGTCAAGTATCTCCGGTAAAACCTACGGTTGGCGCCAAAAATACTTCCTTTAGCCATCGACTACTTCCTTAGTCAAGCGAAGTGTTGACTAAACAAATCCTAGACATAAAACACCGAAATTTCCCTCAAAATGTTGAAAGCAGTATCCGAAATTCCCATGATAAAAACGAGGCCGAACAAAGAAACCCATTATCCTCTTACTTGGGGCATATCCGTCCATTATCTGCAGTGACCGAAAATACCAAAAACAGATGCAAATCACCCGAACAAGGCATCAACTCAACAGTTAGACTTGTACGGTACGTACTAGAGAATAGCGTTTTAGATTTGCAATATAGGGGTTAATAAACGGTATTTTACGAAACGCCAAGAATCTGGTCCTAAGAAACACATTCTAAGAACCAACACTTCGCAGATGAAAATGAACAATTTGTCCGCTACTGCTTTTAAGCCAACCCACAATTATAATAGGTTTCGCGCTGTCCATTACTCAATAGCTCCGTCATACCCTATCTTTCTATCCAAAACATGATTGGTACTAGTAACCAAAATCTGAACGTATGCACCCCTCCAAGATCCTCACCACCTGACTATGCGACTAACACAAATGTCCGCCAAATCAGTCCACTTTAGTGTACTATTCAACATTTCATGTACCGCCTCATAGTCATCCTCACCACGTCCCACTCAATCATCTTACCATAAAGACACTCTCTCAGCACTTTCTGTCGTTGAGTGAAACCTTTGTGACACCCACGCGAACCTAAATGTAAAATTAGTATATTCCCTAGATCAGGCCTCTCCATATGATATTTTGCAACCCACTGTTGCATATGTCATGCAGTTCTTTGGCAGTTTAAAAGTGGTAGCTGACAGAAAATATTCCATTGATTTGTTAATCATGAACTTAAGATCACTGTTACGTAAGACGCACGCTTTTGGATATGTTGCCTGTTATCTAATCACCCATATCATTCTCGTCACTTAGACGTGATGCTTCCCTGATACTCCAGACGCGCAAATAAGCATCCTGGGATATCATACGTTTCATAGATATTGTAACGATCCACGTCTGATCGTTGAGTTACGCGTAGCCCAAAAACGGATCCCCAAATTGAAAACAAGATTGGATCCAACAATTTCTACGGTACTATTAAAGAAATGCATCAATAATTACAAAAGCAAACCTCAATCGTTCGCGACGATAGTCTTGTCGCGTACTCGAAGCCTTTGATCTAGGATCCAATGCGCCTCGGGCACGTCGCAACCGAGGAGAATAGTGACCTCACCATCCCTCAATCTCACCGAATGTAACGTCCAGCAGGTGTGCCCACTTACTGGCTTCTTTGGCACGACCCCGGCAGTAGTGTAACAAATACAACATCCGTTGAGCGTCATCTGATACCTTCCTTTCGACATAACACTCAAATTGCCGAACGAACTTCCAGTAATTTATGGGGTCACCATCAAAAGAGCACAACTCAACTTTAGGAAGGTCAAGACTAGCGGCTGTTGGCAGAACAGTGTACGATGGATTGACTGGGATGGGATGCACGTCGGACTGTATTGGCCTCAATTCCGGAGCTAGTCTTACGCTGTGATTCTCCAAATATTGTTTCACCTGAGCATCCCGATCAACCGAATGCTCCCGCTCAGGATCAGTGTCAACATGAGTATCTTCAACTTCAGCTAGATCAAGCAACAATCTAGCCCTCTCAACTTCCATTCTAGCCTGGGCCAGCTTACGCTCTAATGCGACTTCTGCTATGACTTCACGTTCCTTAAGCTCAGCTAGCAACAACGTAGACCTAGCCTGCAAACTCTTAAGACTGCGTGTGGATCTACGACTAACGTATGAGCCAGAAACTGAAACAGCATCTACAGAACAGCGGACTTGCCTGTCACATCCGGAATCTTCCTTGGGTTCCATGAGTTCGGAATTACTTGGTATCAGCAAAATTCCAAGTTTCGTCAGATTGAGTACTGTAACGATCCACGTCTGATCGTTGAGTTACGCGTAGCCCAAAAACGGATCCCCAAATTGAAAACAAGATTGGATCCAACAATTTTGAAGAAATACATCAATAATTACAAAAAGCAAACCTCAATCGTTCGNTGGAGGGCGTCCGAGTCCGACGCATTCCCACCAGCTTTGTCATCAGCATACAGGTAACATGGGTTGACCAGGTTGTCGGTCAGGTCATTTATGTATACCAGGAAGAGCAGAGGGGCAAGGATTGACCCCTGAGGTACTCCACTTAACGGAGAACCGTCGTCCGACAGTACTCCTCTTACTCTCACTCTACACGACCTTCCAACTAGAAACGTCTGGATCCATCTACATATTGTTCAATTCGGTCATGTAAATTTTTGTATATACCATTTTGTTAACCGCATCTGTACACTTGTTTGAATGCATCACCATCGTTTTTAGGTTTGACCGGAACAAGAATGTATGAGAGTTACCGCGCATTCTCTCTGTCTTCTTCTTTCGCGTAGATTTTCGGACTGGTGGGGTGATTGTACGGTGAGGTATTTTAGTTCCGCGTATCGGCTGATTCACCAACGCTGGACGATCCTCATCACACGCAACGCGTGGAATTATCTATCAGTCGTCTTTCGAATCTACCCTCCAACGTTGTCCTTCTTTCTTGTGGTAGTCTATTCACTTCAACGGACCTTGGCTTGTCAGTGAGTCATTACACTGCTATTGTTACAGCTTCCGTTTTATTTGCACGCATACCTTTTGCACCTACCCGTTACCGTTACAACTCTTCACCGGTATTACCATAGTTTTGTTATTTTTATCATTTGATTGATTAGGCTACCAAAGGCTTAAATGGCTTCTTGTTATGTCTTCGCTCCGTCTCATGCTTCTATATGGTGAAGAATCGTTCAACTAGGCTTGCCCTAAATCACAAGTATGCGCGAATCAAATCGCCGCCGAGTCGTCAAAATTCTATTGGACACAAATCAAGAATTTCAATCGAGACATATGCGATATTCCTTCGGCCCATAACTTGCTTTGTTGCTGCACGCTGAATTCGCTCAGCAGCCAGCATATCTTTCTTCCGGCCGGTATACGCGACCTATTTGGCGCACTCAGGTGGCGGTCTTTTATAAACCCCGTAAGGCGTTTGAAACGCCTCCTTGTCTATGCGGGAGAAGGTGTAGTCAACCATTCTAAGAGCGACAAATTCCTTTCTTATCGCCATCTCGTGGTGATAAGCTGGACGATAGTTAGACAACAAACAGATTCTCAGTTCTTTCTTCATATCGGCTTTCGTGAAGTCCATGGCGCTGGACGCACCATGAACCATGAAGGTGTTGCTGAAGTCACCAATGAGTGACATGTGCGCGAACTTATTATTTTCTGGTGGGAGACGCCAGTCTTCTGACCAGCGCTTGAATCATGTCAAGATCAATCTGTAATGCACTGGGATCAGTGGCATTCCAGATTTTTAGGTCATCGGCGTATAGAAGAGTGTTGCTGGAAATAGTGTCCGGAAGGTCTCTGAAGTAAACTGGGAACAACAGTAATAATAATACTGTTTATTTCGCAACGCACTCGTGAGAGACACGCTCGGATACGTTCTAGATCGCGTTCAAGAACAGGGATTCTGCTGGTATCATCACAAATTTGGGACGAAGGCACGGAAATGCATTAAGCCGTGCAATTTCTCAACCGTCTCGGGAAACGCGAGTGCCAGCAAGTAATGGCGACAACTGTTGCTGGCAGTCCTACTCCTGGTCGCCTATTTTTATACCCGATAGAAATTCTAGGTTGCGTTTTCTAGTAGACACTGGTGCTCAAGTCAGCGTCGTACCACCTAGAAAGGAGGATACGCCTCGTTCGACACCTTTCCAGCTCCAAGCCGCCAATGGAACCCCCATACGCACTTTTGGCACACGCTCCCTTACGCTGGATGTGGGCCTTCGACGTGCTTTCCGTTGGGTGTTCATTATTGCGGACGTACCAGATGCCATCTTGGGCATGGACTTCCTGAAGCATTTTGGGTTAGTTGTCGACGCAGGTCGTCACAAGCTCCTAGATCCTCTGACGAGTATATCTACCATAGGCACCATTTCCTCGACGTCTGTCCTCAGCCCGCTGCTTGCTGAACCAAGCGGTGATGATAGATACCGAGCAGTATTGCGTGAATTCACAGAATTGACCCGTCCATCGAACGAGCTACCTGCCGTCGTTACGGACGTGGTACATCACATCAAGACGAAAGGCCCACCAGTAAATTAATGAATAAAGTCTTGTTTGCAGATTCACCGTCTTCTCACTACGACTTCCGTTCCGCGTTAACGTAAGGCTGGGAAAACCTTGGGCGTACGAACCTAGGAACTAGCATCGCGATACATCTCATCTTTTGAACTGAGTCTGTGAAACAAACAAACTACTACTTTCCCTGGTGCGAGCATCAAACGTTTGTAAACCGCATCCCATTCCACCCTGATTATGCGTTCTATTTTCGGCAGATTCCATGTATTTCTTATAATGTGAACAGTTGTTCTTCTTTTTTACCGCCTGTAATTACCTGCCATAATCGCGCACTTTCCAGCGTACACATCACGAAATCCTTGATAAATATACATTATTATTATTATTATATTATTATTATTATTATTATTAAAACTAAATTTGACATATCGAAGCGTACGTCTTACCTTTGATGTGATAAAGATGTTACATTAATTTTTCTTATACAAGGTTATGTAGGAGGACGATGTTTCAAATATTTCAAGGTCACGCCGGGAAATACGTGCAAATGCATCTTCGAAGGATTTTGCCGTTATTTGACGTAATTGGCGTCGAAAAATGTTGAAATAATTCGGCTTGAGTGAGGGAGGACTGGAAGTTCCAAAATTTGGCGAAGTATCCGGTGGACTCTAGAGCAGTACTTCGTCGATTGCTCGAAAACGTCAAAAAGTTGAAAATCTCGCGAACCGCTCGGTCAATACAGGGTTTCTAACGTCCATTCATTGCGGAACTTTCCCTCGCTTGAGGGATGTTTATGGGAGTAACAAAAAGAACACAATCTCACGTGTTAAATGGGGAAATGCGGAAGTGATCG
>LOND01005744.1:27389-39173 GCA_014220965.1 Paragonimus kellicotti
TAATGAAGTGTTGACTAAGTTTTTGTCACTCGATGAAACGGGATTTAGGGTAATAGCCTAAACAAGGTGAGTCTGGTGCATCATCAGTTGTTTCAGTCAACAACCGACGACTTCCCCGACAGAAAACATGGCTCATGTTTCTCGTCATCATACCACGGACTCAAGTGTTGCTCGCACGTTCATTGGTCCAGTCGAAACCAGCCTAGATACGTGGATTGCCAGTTCCAATCTGCGCTTTACTCAAGTCAGTTCAGATGAAGAACTTCTTTTACGCACTTTAGATGGTGAATATTCAGCATTTACGCAATCACACCTTCAGCAGACGAAATATCCGAGGAAAGTTGTTTTAACTCTGCGGTCAATTCCTTCACAAAATTGTCGAGATTATCAGGAGAACGTGCTAAGTGGGGAATAGCAAATGATCCGTGTGCACATAAATTTGGGACAGCACCTCGTTGAGAGTGTGGATATACTTTCAGAAAAGTCAGAATGAATAGGATGACCGAGATTGAACAAAAGGCAAGTAATTTTGATGCTTCCAGAATGCTGACTCATTATAGTCATTGAGAACAGAGCTAGGAACACCACTACAGTTGAGAAAATGTCTCAGATCTAGAAAGCGGTTGGAAGGTGTTCAGTTAAAAAATTAGGAAAAGTGATCGGACAACATTATAGCCCAGGGAGAAGTGCCCCTTGTGTCCACAAAACGGTTATTAAGAGTATACAGAGTTGAAAATGATTTCAAACATGAAGCGTTAACTGTGAGGCTTCTTACATTAGTAAGCATCTTGTCAACATGACGAGGCACCATCAAGTTAGGGCTGAACATGACCTACCAGATTGGGACTTAGGAAAAAGGTTGTCTCTGGGATCGAAAAGATTGCTAATAAGTTGTTTCATTTAGAAGGGAAAACAAAACCGATAAATTCGACTTTGTTAGGGAATAGGAAGCGTGCATTAAACCAACTGGCTAATTCGGTAATGCTGTTCTACAGGATCACGGAGCAGTGTTTTCGAACACTGAACATCAAATACATCCTCGACGCACTTGGATACGGGGCTCACATAAGAGTAGGGGAGGATGGAGAGAGAACTACCACTTGGAGAACACCTAGATCCGAAGTTGTTGAGAAAGATTCTTGACCTTTTAACCCGGTAAACTGGGAGTGAACCGAAAAAACAATAGAGATTGTTTAGTGGCATATTCTCTGAGAAGACAACACGGGATCTCTTCATTGATTCATTTGAAAGCATTGCTATAATCGTGGAAACACAAACGGTCTGTTATTCATGGATGACAAGAGAGTGGACAAAACACAATGCGTCAACAGTGTATAGGGACTCACAATACGCGAACTGATGCCGATCAGTGTAAGTATTCTGCAACATTGGTCATTTAAGTAGACGCTTCTCCAAAACCTATTACGCTGCCGGGATACATTCAATAGGTCGAAATTTGGGTTTTTGTCTTCCTTTGGTATCGGCGTAATGCCAACACTTCTTCACAGTCAGCAATTTCAATCTGTGAGATGCACTGTGCAAAAGCAGGCAGAAGTTTAACACCAAGGAAATGCAAGTTTGGATTTTGCCTGACACTACACAAGTCGGGTTTTTTTAGTGTTGTTTTAGCTACATTTTGTTACGCTTTGTATATAACTTTAGCTTCTCAATTTGGAGTGTCAGGTGAGAATTTGCCTGAAGCACTTGTAGACAATCAACCGTCGTCCAACAATAACAGACACAATGAGCTTTGCTGGTTTCTAAGATTATTTCTGACGAACCTCATTGGACAAGGTCAGAATATTGTCGATACCTGATAACATCCTGAACTGGCATCGAAATATTTTTAGGACGGTAAACACCAAGTTAATGAAGGCCGTCTACTTCGGTCATTCGGCTCATCTGACTTGATCCTACTACGAAAGCTGGTTAGTAGTTTATTGCGTGAGTAAGAAACGAATACTTTTCCAAGTACCAGCTATTGTTTTTTTTATTCTCCAGCCTGCCTCTGCATGTTATGATTTCTATCATTTTCCTAGTTTCCCGCTTTGTTCAACGTAGTGTGGCTGACTGCCGTTAGTGGGGTCTGTCCGAACTATCACGCTTATCCTCTTCAGGTATATACACTAACCCAGCGTCTACTCATCGCAACCAAAATTCTGTTCTGTCGGGATTATGTTCAGTCTGAGGGTGTTATCACATTTATGTTTTCCAGAACTATCTGTAAGCGTTTCTCTTGTTGACTGACAGCATCGAGGAATGCACTATGTTACCATCCTAGTTTTATCAGTTGATATTCTCGTTCCGGCTACAGCTTTTGTTTACCTAGCAGCGCTATTTGTGTGAGTCCCAGGCTACTTCCACTTAGTAATTTGGACGTCACACATTTGTCCGAAGCCTTTGCATTCACATAGTTTTCGCAACCAACTTCTTCCGAAAAGCAGCTCTAGATTCGGGTTTCTTCCTTGTTATCAGTGGTAGATATTTTTATCAGTACTGGGATTCGAACCTTGGCCCCACTTTCATGAGTCGACCATGGTAACGGCCACGCCACTGATTTCACGTTAGCCATTGCCGAATCATCTTTCCTGAACGCTCGACTAGTTTCACATGTGATTGATGACCAGATTGCGCTATCGTCCCGATAGGAGAAAGGGTTATTACCTATTAACTTCGGTCGTTAATCCTGTTGTTGGGACCTCTTAGGAGGGCAGAAATCTGCGACTTTCATTAAACCTACTGGGTAGTATTTAGATTGCTGGTGAGTAGTTGGGGATTTGATTGATCTGTTTTGTCAAAAAGCCTTACCTTTTCTTGTCTAGTTGTCTCGGAAAGTGGCAGGTAGTTGCTACTTCCTAATTTGGTTGTTTCTGGGTCTTAGTTGGATATATGTGTAAGTGAGTTTCATTAACATCGTTCGCCATTGATAATGCTCATCACAAATGACTGAACGTTGCTCTGAATCTGACTTCTCGTGCTGTTGGGTAGCGTTCACATCGATAGATGCAAGGACTACTTCGGCTTACAACTTGCATTAACTGACACGCCCGTGAAAATAATCCGCAAGTTCTTAGGGTAATCCGAATACCTTTTTGTCAGTACAAACACACTACATATTCCCTCGCCATCTGATATATCATCCGTAATGCGTCCGTCGATTTCCATGTGGGCTACATTCGACTGGACGAGGGCAGACAGATGTCGATCGGATATTGATCGGTCTAATGGACGTGAGACGTCTGTTTACTGTACGCACGAACGCAGTTTCGTTAGGCGAATGTGTCAGGTCCCCATAAAACACGTTATGGTCCATGAACACTTTCAATTGCTGGATGATTGAGCGACTGGTTTGTTCAACCGCCAGAATGGATGGTTGGCAATCCTTCAGTTTTTGTCGATTCCCAGAATCCCGCAAATTTCCTGGAACAGCGAACTTTTGAAGTTGAGGCTACTATAGAAATGAAACTGTCCAGAGGTGCCATGTTAGTAGCTCCGATATTCCCTAATATCATCGGCAGCAATTTTTGTGTCGATGCTAATCAGAGGTATTACTTCACATCCACACCAGCACTTATCGGTCGTCCCCTGGCGTTTCCGTTAGGGGGCCTATGATATCCACGCGGTATAATTCATTCGAATAGCCAGCATTCATTGTTTACAGTGGAATCCTATGTTTAACCTTTGGGGTTTGAAGCTACCGTACCGTTCACACTGATGGCGGAAATTTTCCGCATCTATACAGACACGATGTCTGAGTGCGGTCTCAAGCTTATAATTTTAGCAGGTAGTAATTCTTGAAGAGAATTTTCAGAACTAAATCGATCATTGACTGTCAAGGACAATGATTTTTCTGTTAACGTTTGATCTGTGGACAAAGAACGAAACGCCCTAGTCGATCACTAGATAGTCCCAAACTGTCCATAGTCATCCGTTTCTCCAAGTTTTGTTAAATAGCCTACTGTTTTCGCATCATTTAGAAGCCAAAATGCTTATAAGAGGACACTGATTTGGCAAGCTGTGGAGAAATGGAAGACAGGAATATCGATGTAGACAATTATGGTTTGTTTAGAACGGTCACTCAGCCGATAAGAAGACAGGTGAGAAACGTCTGTGAAATATACTTCCCAGCTTAGAAACTGCTCACTCAGTCATTACATGTGATGTGGACAATGAAAGGATGTGTGTTGTAGTGATTATCTGCCACGTAGTCTGATGGATATTAGGTGATGAGTTTTTGACTAAAACCATGAACCACCAGAAAACAAATACACAGTGGGCACAATCCAGAGCATGTTTGGGCGAAGGGGGCAATCACAAGTTCAGATTCTTACAGTACGAATTTTTTCCGACTGATTGCTTACTTACTTGAGGCAGAAAACCTAAAGCGTTAAGATCTGTTTGGTTCATGTTCTGGTATTATTGTTTGTTTTGGAGAAGCGGTGAACATTTTGAGAAGTATGAAAGGGGTTCAAAGGTGGTGTTATATTGTGAATTTGACTTATACCATGTCATTTGAAAGCACTCAACATCGTCATCATTGTCTTCACCTTGGAACTGTATCTGCGGGTACTATGGTTTGGGTTGCCGGCAATCCAGATGTTACACGAAATAGCAACTTGATAAGTAAGTAAAACTCAGCGAAAATATGTGCATAAACACTGGAAAACTTGAAGTAGAAAGTCAATTTTCTCACCCATACAGATTCCCCATCAGCAGAGAAACATCATCCTGAAGAATGCTTTCAACCAGTGATGTGAACATGGAACTCTTCAATCTGGCAGCTAGCACTTACAAACCTTCATGTGTAAGGCGTTTGAGGGTTCGATGCAGCAGACGTTCTGTTGGAGTACGGATTACCTGCCCCAACTGACCTAGTTTAGGTTTTCGTTATCCAAGGTAACGGTCACAAGCTTTCATTTCCCAAATACGCGTTGTTCGCAAAATCGGTCCGTTTTACACATACGAAAACGAACTGGCCCGAATTTCGAAAGAGTCTATGTGAATCTTCCAGTCGAATGGTTCAGCTTTCGGGTTCGTACAACGGAGTTGAGATAGGAAACACATTGTTAACCTACCCTGTAATAGAACTTCGGCCAGCACAAAGGATGCCGATTATCAAACCCATAAAAACCTAATTCTGACACATCTACAGTGCTCTTTTGAAACGGTACTCCTCGAGACAAGTTCATATGGTTTAGATATATGTCGCGTCCATTTGAATCGCTCCACCGTTATGACCTAGGCAGTTTAACCGTCAGTGCTGTTTGATAGGTGTTTCCCATACCCTGGTTGTTCAATTTCCAACGGAGCACTTTATCACTAACGGGAGACGACATACAGTCACGAACCTAAAATATATAGAACATGCAGGAACGGTTAACCATTGAGCCTTGCATAGATACTCTATGTTTGTGAGTAAATGACATCTGAGCAAACCTTAAAGCAAAGCTGGTACGAACAACGACATGATCTGAGCACAGTTGAGTATTTCAGGTTCAGCGGCAATCTTTGATAGAATGAGGCCACTTGTAGCTGACGGTGATATAGTCAGTTTGCGTCCGCGGTTCAGTTGTACAAGAATGGTCTCCTTTGGACTTATTTCTTCTTTTGTGCCGAAGTGCGTGTCCGGATGTCAACCGACCGCACTTAACAAGTGCTATATAAGACCGAACCTCTGGAATAAAACGGTCAATTTGTGTGTTCATACCACCAACAAAAGCAACGATGTCTCTCTTCAGTCACGAATGTGTTACAGTAGAATATGTGGGATATGGGGATAGCAACAATAATAGAACCGATTAATTATCAGACTTTATCATGAAAGATGGACTGAAGCTACCTGTTCAAGACGACTACAACTGACGTAATTCGAAAATTACAGTTTGCCCTAACTCGCACACACACCTCTTAGCTGAATTGCGGTTGCTACTCCTAACTAGCCGTGTTTCTCAGCCTGTTCATAATCGTGACCTACCGAAATGTTCTGTCTCTAGGCATAATCCGTCAGTTCACTTATAGTTCTGGTAACGTCCAGATCGGCAATACAGATCGATGTCTGCGACAGTGAATGGTTTGACTTCTGTCTGAGTAATGATTGAATGTAAAGGATTTAGAGTATTTCAAGTTGAACACCATCCATATTTGATCGCAGTCTTTGCATCAGATAAGCCATTTCAGCACACTTCGTAAGAAGACAGACTAGGTCGAGTTTCGCTCTATAGGCTCATCATCAGCAGTGAATATCTCTTGTCCGACCCGGAACTTGCACTCTGCCTTCGTGTTTGTGAGACAAGCGCGTTAACGACAACGTCAGTAACCTCGAAATAAGCATGATCGATCAATCATATCGAAACGCCCAGCCGCAATCGTGCGTAGATAGTGTTCAGACGGCCGGATCGTCGCGATTGGCGACACAGTAATCGTCCCGTTAACTCCAATCGATAACCCCGCGATCAGGAGCTTCTCAGTTAGGGTTGAAGTCACGGATTTCATTGAACCAACGGTAAAATACATATATTAACGATTGACCATCATGTATGTACATATATGTACAGTAATATAAATTAATATACATAACAACTATTGTTTACCATATATACGTAGTAAAGATCCATTCTCGCGGTATATATTACTACGCATACATGTCAGGATGATGGGAACTCACCAAGAAACGCTTATTATTTGTACGGTCTAGCCACAGTACCCGGGTGTTTCAGTGTGATGTTGCGGTTGACTGATACTGCTCCGTGTGATTAGTTAAATCGTTATACAACAAAGACGTTACGTTCATCGAACATGATTCACATTGTTTTCTTACCTATTCAACCGTATCGGCTAACCGGGATGTGCGGCCCAGTGACAGATACGGCGGGTTTGTGTGGAAGTCGGGTAGTCATTGTGTGTCTGGTGTTCCTCAACAGCAGTCGACTGTGGGACACGGCTACGCAAACAAACCTGCGGCCAGAACTCTGCTGTTCTCCAACCGGCTAATCGAAGATAACAGACGCCGTCCACTTTCGCCAAAGAGTTAATGTTCCGATATGTTGATATTTCGTTTGCTCTCATCACTCCCGAATGTAAACTATGCAGGTTATAAACATCAAGAGCGATACGGAGACAAACAATCAGTTAACACATAAACAGTCACATGTAATATTGTGAAACCAAGACCACAGCAACCCGATGGTTTGCCTCAACAGCCTGTGTGCACACAGTGTCGGATGGTAAATTCTGAAAAGCGTAGTTTGATAAGGACCAGTAACTTTTGATTTCTATTGCGCAGCAGTAATGTTAATGAAGTGTTGACTAAGTTTTTGTCACTCGATGAAACGGGATTTAGGGTAATAGCCTAAACAAGGTGAATCTGGTGCATCATCAGTTGTTTCAGTCACTTCAGGATGCGCTCGATCACTAGTTGTGATGGTTGCCGGTCAGTTCTGCTCATGTGAACGTGACTGCAAATGAACCGATGCACACGATGAGAGATGAGATATTTGGACCAGTTGCGTTCGTGGCTATATAACAGTGGTTCTCCAGTGATTCAAGTTTGTGCCAAAGCAGACTATTACTTGCTTGAGATCATTCGTTAGGTTGTATCTTTTGAACTACAACTCTAAAAATTTACTGCCCCTTTTGGGCCTTGTAAAGTAGCCGGTTGCATTTTTTCAGTGCATTTCCCAGACTCTCGCCCTCAACTTATCGTTAAGTTAGATCTTGCTCAAACCACACACTTATGTACAGGTTGTAAAAGTAGGGAAAATGAAAATATTGTCACCTTTCAAAGTTGCTTTTGCAAATTATCAGACTACGTTTTTAAACACAGTGGTTTTTCAAGACCAGCATTGAGTACATCCAAATTGGTTAAGTATAGATTCAGATAAGTAGTGTTAAAAAGGGTCAAAGCAAAATGAAAATGTTTCACAACTGTTAATCCTCAAGATACTTTCAACACGCTATCTGTACAGTGTAGTTTTCAGTAGTATTTTGGACGTGCACCTCGAATATTCCTGAGATGTCATCCAGTATCGGGTCTACCGAACTTCCTTATCGTCTATCTGTTTATATGCAGGTTTTCCAAAATTAAATATTATTTTCCATATATAGTCCAATATGACCCTTAAATTACTGAAGTGGAGAACCATCTGCATCAAAATTCTGCTGGAGATAAATTCACATAAAAATCTACGGCTTTTGAAACCGTAATGTAATGTAATGGTTGTTATGGATAATGAACTGATTCACCTGGCTCGAAGAGACGAGGGCTGCCAGCCGAGGACACTCCTGAACAGGCAAGACCTGCGATGTATACACGTTGCAAGAGAGAAGGCTCTCAATCATGTCTGGCTGACCCGATGACGTGATTGCAGTGAACATGAGGTCATTGCTCCAGCGTTGTATGTCCCGTGAGCAACGTTTGCTGCATGAGCGCTGGAATCAGCAAACAGGTGATTGCTTGAGGCAAGGGATGCACCGCAAACAGGAACACAAGACACGCGGGAGTCGGAGGAAATCAAATTTGGAGCTACTCAAACCGGACTGCGTTAAACAATGGATGAGTTGGCGGGCAACTTGTTCTGGGAGTAGGAAACGCGCTGTACGATATACACGTCCCCTGAGTCTGGGTAGCTTGTACTTAGAAATCCTATGACCGTAGGATGTTGAAGCTACATAGTGCGCAGGTTGATAGATCCATGGATTTGACTTTGCTGCGTCTTCTAGGCCATTAATTGGAAAAGTATTGTTAAGCCACATTTAAGTGATGAAACGCATGGCCAAAATTAACACAAGACCAGGAAATCCCGTGAACAATATGGCGCACGTGGATTCGTAGGGCTATTCGAAGTACCTAACTCCGACTATTACATAAGGGTAAATCGGCGTTAACGGATTATGTGTGTTGTAAATACAACGAAACGTGTTCTAAGGACTGATACTGTGAGGGCAATAGGGCGAGGTTACAATTTGGGGGTTGAATCTAAGATATTTACTATCCGGTAAGCAAGCGTAGGATAAGGTGCATTGTTCGTGCACAGAGTTGAGCTTTACGATGTCCCATCCTTGCTTATATATGGTGCGCTGCTCACTCGTTGTGGCTCCCTAAAAATTGCCTTCATCCGCCAATGCCATATTTCAATATTCGGTTCATACAGCAACATCATGGGTTGTTTTTCAATCTGCTTTCAAGACTGTGTTCATTTTGCACTTTTCGCCCATTTCGGAATTTCGCTGGTCTCCCACGATGACGTTCCTTTTCCGAATACAACAGTCCTTGTTGAAGATGATAAGAGTGGAATCCTAGTCCTTTTTAGGAAACGCCAAGTACCAAGTGTTCTAAGAATGTTTTTGCCTAAACCAGTATTCAAAGAGTATTGTTAATTTTTACGCAGGACCAACTCAGCATACCAGAGAAAATGCGAGACGGGTTCTTCAGCTTAGTGTACATATATTTAAACTGAATCTGAATACTCTTTAACAAACAATCTCGTTTTCAGTTATTCATTATCAGGTTAAATACATCACAGTTGTGTCACAAATTTTACAGGGGAAACATTAAAGGGGTAAACGAGGAGGTCAGTCAGGCGTAAGATTCTGTCCACAGCTGAAGCTATTGGAATTCGCCTGTACAACCCACCCCTGTGCGCCCAGAAACGTTTTGTTCAGGCTTTGGATCTGCCATGGCCAACCCCACACCCTGTTAGCCTGTCAAGACCCACGGTTCAAGTGGGTACTTGATTGCAGCGTGACATTGAACTGACTGACCTCATTAACCACCCGTTCCCCGTTTACCCCTTTAACGATTCCCCTGTAAAATTTGTGATATAAATGTGATGTATTTAGCCCGATGATGAATCACTGAAAACCGTAAGCTTATTGCTCTATACGAAACGGTATTTTTCATGACTACCTGGGAATTTTCATGGTGAAGCCTGAATTATTCAATCTTGGTTAACGCTCCTTGAGCAATATTGTAACATTCAACCCAATCGAAAAGGAGAGCCAGATATATCTGTGTGATCCAAGTTTCCAAAGGATTGTGCATATCCTTACTTGGAAACACAGTCATTTTTGGGTAATCCGCAAGAGACAGCTTCATTGAAAACAAATAGGTAAGACCCGTGATGTAATTGAAACAGCCTCACGAAATTTGTCATACTTTATGTGGCATACCAATGCTAATCCAGCGATGGCTTCAGCAAGCCATTGTTTAGTCTCTACATACATGCTTACCACTTTGCACTCAGCAGTAATCAGCGAACACGTTATCCGAACGAGAGAGACGATGTTCCTCGTTGACTTATCTCAAGATAACAAGTTGAGGGAAGACGTCGATAGTGGAGGTGACTCAATGCATCCCTCGGGGATAAATACCTGTCCAGTTCACTGATAACTTGAATCTTAGCGTCAACAAATGATCTAGTGTTCATGTAATCGAGACAGGAAGTTTTCTTTTGTGGAAGTTGAAGTATTAAATTTCCCAAACCACTTTATCAGAGCAGAACGAAGACAGGCGTTATGGTATGTTGATATTTCACATGTTCGAGTCGGTCGCAAAACAAAAAAACATGCAGGATTTTACACATCAGACTTATGAAAAAAACACAGGCAAATCGCGTGGAAGGTGAGCAAGAGCTGGACCTTAGTTGTCGATTTAAACACCTTAGTGTTTGCGAGTAAACTTTATTTCCTCACCCAAAAACTTCGGAGATAGCAGCAACAAATCCATTTTTGAAGAGATCATTATTTCATCCTCAAGGGAGACTGATAAGAAAATGTTAATCCGTTTCATCGGTTGCATTCTATCTTAGTTTGACAGCTGCAAGCAGATTGCCTGGGATTAAATGCCACAGCATCTCCTCACATTGTACTTACTCATTAGAATGCAACGTTGATGGCCCGTGGTCCGTTGGAACAGCCAGAACTTTTGACGCAGGCATGCGATTCATGTGCCATAAGAGTCCAATTATTCTACTTCAAAATGGGACTTACCACGTGCTTAGGTGTGACTCGTTGCCTACTGTGCCTCAGCGACTCGATTCGTTCATTTGGACAAAACTATCTAGGCTCCCTTGTCTTGTCACTGTCATCTCCTCCAGATAGTCTGTTTTAACTTGTCTCATTTTGTTGACCACCATGATTTAGTGGTGTGTTTACGATTGAACTCTAAATTCCTCAAACAGTAATTCGCAGTTTGTCAGCCGCGTTAATATGTGCTTTGCAACCCCAACATGCATAACGTGCTAGAAAGCTAACGAGCCAGACAGGATCTGTCTCAGGCGTATGACTTTGGGAGATCATCGATCCGTTGCTTCGCACACAGATCGATTGTCACTGGCCTTTTGTCTATTTATCCAAATTGGATGCAAAATCAGATTGATTAAAAGTCTAATACACCACATTGGTCGCAATGACGTACAATGGTCATTCTACAGATCTTTTTTCATATGCTTGGTTGTATTGATAACCTGGCGATAACTAGTCCATGAGCTGTGCGAAACCCTCGACTGCTATTTTAAAAACGTCTGATGGGCTCAGATGATAGGCTGGAGTCTGTTAACCGTACATAGACCTGGTCTGAAAGTATCTCAGATGTAACAGTGTAGCAACTAATGACGTTCCCACTTTCATAATGACTGACCTCTTCTTGTACAGTCGTGAAGTTCTGATGAGCTCCTACCTAAGGCTAAACGGTAATCGAAGTTACGACGTCCGCGAGCATCATCTGAATCTAGACATCCTAATGTGCAACATCCTTTCTAATTGTCTCATTTCATTCTTTTAGCACCT